>VOMN01036855.1:0-14792 GCA_014899125.1 Orchestia grillus
CCCTCATAGATTGCCCAGGATCCTTTTGGATGGCAATTTGAGGAGAATTGAAAGTTCGGGTGTCCTGTTCCAATCTGAAACTTTACAATACCGTTTCCTGCGGGAAACGGTTTTAGCAAAACCATTAGCAGCCTTCAGTTTTCTCCCAACTTTGGAGACGAATGATCTCGCGAGTCATACGAAGAAAGCTATTGCCGAAGCAGTGTTCTACAACCAGAGACGACAACTGGCCTGTTTATTTCCTTGATTACCATAGGTAATCATGTACATCAATCATTGTACACTTGCAATAAAATAAATGTGTTAGATAACGGATATGATACTGCGCAACCCACAACGTGTGTTCTCAAATACCAGTCGCATCTTGTACTTCCGTTAGATAAGACACTGGGTTCACAATGCAGTCGCACTTGTGACGGTTCATGGGCAACCTAGTGACTGCACACGATTGACAGCAGGGGTCGCTCAGGGAAGCATCTCGCTCACCTTCATAATTTGCATAACAATTTTGACGTCAGAGTCATCAGTATAATTCCAACAAGTTCACAGGCGATATGAAACTCGGCCACAGAACGTTCACTGAGGGAGTGAGTGGCCGTTCGAAACAGACCTCGAGCGACTCAACTGCGATGGGCCGACACCTTGTAAAAGAATTTTAATCGTGAATAAAGTTCAGTAACACAAATCGGAAGTAATAACCTGCATTTCCAACGTATGATACAATGAACTAAAGTAGAACAACCATGGAATTTTGGTGCCACATAAATATCAGAAAAAATAGTCCCGAATGTGAGCAGAATTCTCAATAACATTGCACGAAATATTGACTACAAATCTAAGGACATAGAGTAACTTCTGTGTAAGGCGCTCATTCGACATCAAGAACATGCAAGAAACTTCGATCACCTACCCAACTGCTCCGATTTTATTTTTCATGATGTTGTGAAGAATTGCCTGAGAAACTTAGGATGATATATTTACAAACGGCAGCTTTGCTAAGTGCAAACGAACGTTCTAACGTCTGTGTGTTTCAAGTGATGAATGTTAGTCTGGCTAGAACTTTTTTCATTTTTTTATACATTTCTATATTTCCCTCCTACGGAGATCCACAGCATGGGGGTCCCTAAACGCAGGAGGAAGGCCACTAAACGCAAAAGGAGGGCCACTAAACGCTGGATGGTGGCCCCTAAACACACGTGGTAGTTGCACTATCAGTTCCTTCAGCTATCTTACTTCTCATGCTGTCATTTTACACGAATGTTGTGATCGTAGTCAGGCGGTATAGAATTTGGGTAGGATCTCATGAATGGGCCACTTGGCTTGTCATATTCTATTCTATCATTTGAGTTACGATAATCCTCGCATTATTTTAGCATGATGTCTGTAACAGCAAGCTCTATTCATACCTCATGAAGCATTATATAATGCCTTACGTATCCGTTGTAAAAGAGTTCTCTAAAGTAATGAGATCAGACTTTCTACTCTTTCATCAGTCGATCGTTTCCTCAGAAAACTTTTCGGGTGAGCACTTCCTCCTTAACTTGAATATTTTTGTGTTCTTCCTCGCTGAGTCTCATAAAAAGGAGCACCCGTTTGGAAATTTCGATAGCCAGGAATTGCCAGCGTGCACTTGTACTTCTAGGATCTTTCTGACACAGCCGGACTCGTTCAGACTCAAATCTGTTCCAAATATCATACCTGATGGCTTCAGACATAAATGGTGCCTGGAATTTTTTATAATTTGCACGGAAAAATATTTGTACCAAATTTTTTGGAGTAATATCCATCTGAATGATTGACGCGGAAATTCTTCCATGATCTTACGATTCCAAAAATATTTCGTATTCTATGACATCAAAAGTGGTGACTTTGTTTAATTTTGTAACCTTCCAAGTTTTAGCTTTACTAGAAACCCTATTTATGTAATTCCAGAGAACGCCTTTTGTCACTGCAATTTTGTAGCATAGGAAAAGGTGCTTGTCGGTTTCATCAGCATAATTCAGGAGATAAGTCTCTCACTATGAAGGAAAAAGCAGAGTATGTAATGGAAAATTACTTCCAGCTCGTCGATGATGCAGCTTGTTCTGATGACTCTGTTCCTTCTCAGCGCAATGAGTGTCAGATCGAGTGCATTTAGGCATTGTCGGCAAATACCTCCTTCATACTTAAAGTCTACAATTTCCCCTGTCTTTTATTACATACGTTTCAATAAAATCTGAAGATATCATCACACAAATTTCTTCTGTAGCGTATATCAGCTTTTAAATTGGGTTTAGTACCTCAACAAGAGACGTGAAAAATTGTTCTTACTTTACGGAAAAAGATACTCGTCTTGCCTGATTATTTACTTTATTGTGCCAGCACAATTCACAAGCAATAACGAATCAGCTCGACACATCCATTAGACTAAACCATTCGGACAGTATGGTTGGGATAGGTAGGCATGAAGTAGATTTCAGTTCCCGCTTCAATGATGAGACTCAAAAGCTTCGACCACATACAGCTACCAATTAGTCATCGATTGTTCAATTCAGAAATAATTTCTCGTATAAGTGGACGCACGAAATGCATTACGTAGCTGCCTGACACCGTTTCCTTTTCTGATTTTCTGTAAGATAAACTAGAAACGAATCTTTAACTGCGTCCATGTGGATTACAATAGTTTAATTCATCTTATTAAGCTCCTAAAGTTCAAAATTGCAATTTATTGGGGATTTTATAACATATAATGATGGTTTATCAAGGAAATTAATAAAAACGTGCCTAAATTGTTAACCTTCATACAGTTGAAAGGCGCAGAAATCATCTAAAGCTGCTAGGGACATCAGTACTGGATATAAAGACTATTTCATGTAGGCAGAATGTTACAAAAATAGTTTTTTAGTTTAAGTTTTAGTTTAAGTAGAAATAGGTTTACCTTTCACATTCTCCACGTTTTGATCAACCTGCGCTACTTATTCATAAGTCCTAATGTACATTCATTACAAAGGGAGAGGTCACATTGCACAAGAAACTTAGGAACGGTGGGCTACTTAATTGTGCCCCTGCTGCTCGCAATCTCCACTCAATGAGAGAGGTCCAAAACTCTGCAACTTTGTAGCACACCTGCGAACAGATGCGAACAATCCTCAACGAACTTCCGTAACTCCCAGTTAACAACCTCGACACCGAGTTCCGAAACGCAAGTAACATCCGAAATCAGATCAAAAATAATGCGCGTAGGCGAATGTTCAGTATTTAGTAGGACTGAAAAGGGCCAATTAATCATACCATCCATAATCAGACGCTACAACATGCTCCTTCTACATGTCGTTGCTCGCCCAGACATGAACACAATGGCCATGCGAGCATTTGCTGGGTTGGGACGTTGCACCGAGCTCACCGTATTTTTCTGATTTAACTACTCCAACCTCCACCTTTCCAGATGTCTCGTTAAACATTTTATGGTCATCAGTCAATACCTGTTTCGAGCTCACTGCGAGGTTTGAACAGTTTTTATTCACATTTCAGTGACTTTTATCATCCAGTTTTAAAGAGTTAAAACTGTGGTATGAAGTCAAAAAACATTTCGCGAAAATATTGCTGACTGGTTTAATAAAATCAATGAATAATGTCAAACAATAAAGGAAAAAACGTAACAACAATATATATTCCATGAACTTCAAGTATATGAAAGGGACATATTCCGCTTGTCAGAAATCGGTTGGAATAATTTAGGACACAAAGAAAACTTGACTTCCCAATCAGTTTAACAAGCGCACGCTTTGGACACGAAAACTATACTATTTTACTTACCTAACTCATACAGAATACATTATGCAGCCAGTTACAATATGCAACATTTTCTGAGAAAAAATACTGTAATCTACTGAGCGATACTGCTAGAGGAAACGAAACTTGAATGAAGTCATCAACAAAGGTTGAGTATAATCCACATATGCACACAGTGCGCCAAATATAACACCCATCAATTTTTCTTACGATATAAAGAAGTAAAAAGGAACATCATTTGACTACGGGTTGAGACACAGCTTGCACTACCTGACTCACAACAGACGAGATTGAAGTTATAACAGCTCCTTGTTCAGTCGTCAGAGCTCAGTTTTTCGTCATTTCAAGTAGAAAAATAAAACGTAGTTTGCAATATAGGCTTAAATTGACCTATTTGGCATCAAGATGTGTTGAAACTACTTTTTGGGAAAGGGTCTTTTCATCTCGGCAAATTGAAAAATTGCATGCGATTTGGATGCCAAAGGCGTTAACTGTAAGATGCATTTGGCTCACGACGCTTTTCTGTTTCCAGGCGACGTACCACTCAAGAATCTCAGTAAGTTGAATCTCATTTTACCCTGTTTTGTGAACATTCATTAAATGATGAAGCTGTTGTGCTAAGAAACTTTAATAGATGAGAAAGATGATGGACAGGTTTAAGGCAAGACACATGCAACAAATTATGCATACTTTGCAGAAGTCACAGATTTACATCTGTCCATTTTGAATTTCTCTTTCAGGCGACATTGCTTCCTAAAAGTTATTTCTCCAAATCCGGAAATCATTGCAATTACGAACCGATTCAAACAGGCCATAGAGCTTTTATGGCGGGTAAGAGTTTAGTTCAGGAACTCAAGAGTTACAAATCTATCCCAAAAATGAAGGCTTACTCCTCATTAGTACCGGCCTCCTAAAGCTCTAGCTAGCCAGAATCTTTAGTGGGTGTAAGTATAGCCAGCTCAACACAAAACCGTCGCAAATTGCATGTATCGATTTTCGGACAATGGTGGAAACTCGCACGCAAATGATATGGCAATAAATACGAAATATTCAAAAAAATTCTAGGAATCCTTTCATTCGATGGTTCGTGTAGAAGAAATTTCCACTAATTTCAAGAAAATTCATAGTAAAAGTAGAGTCCCACGTGTTTGCTAGAAAGATTATCAGTTTTAAAGTTACACCGAAAGATATGTTTTTGAGAAAGGATATCAATTTGTAACTTAATAGAAAAGCCCGTTGCTTATCACCATCAATCGAAATTTCCAGACATAGCGGTCAGGAAGAGCACAGGAGCTCCACAGCAAGTGCCGGGAATTCAGCAGCTGAAGGCCATCAACAGTTGATCGCCAAGCACACTTTCAAGATGCTTACAAGACGTGCTCTCTCCGGCAGACGGTAAAATTTCGGTTTATTGTAGAAACAAAGAGTTACATATCTTTAAAGCTCATGATACTTACTGAAACAAAACACGTGTAAGGACTTTGTGATGAATTCGAAAATATTTAGGAAGCTGGAAATCAAGGTAGACGTAACGTAAAAACAACTTCATGACGACGTAGTCTAGACGAGGCTTCTAAAGATTTTTTAAGAATATCGACAAAAATTTAAGTTGGATGCAACTCCAAGATTGTTGTCCATTTTCTTGTTGAGTAAGCCAACTATAGTATGTCGCACAGGAAAGAACATTTGAGAACTGATGAAAAACACGTTAACAAACACTTTAAGTGAGCATTAAGAAAGGGAACTTGAGCCGTTCTAAATGAACGACCATGATATTATCTTATGAAAATAAATATGAAATCGTGTTTTCTGTGTGATGTTTTCAAATTGTTTTCTCACAAAGTTGAGCTCAACTTGGATGACCTTAAAGGATTTGAATGTTATTGGCATGAATCACGTAGGACAGACCATATGCTCTCTAAAATTCCATTTGGTTGAGACTCTGACAGGATCTGAGTCGTATGCTCAGAAAATAAAGCAAAACTCATGGTAATAGTCCACTCTAATAATGCTCAAAATATTATCACACTGAACAGCACATATGAGGTATTACTTATGGCTGTTCATCTATGAGAGTTTTCATATGTCTAGCTGCAATTTCAAAAATATATATCGAAGAGCCCCGCGTTTATTTTAAAATCTGTTGTTCTTACTGACCCACGATATTAGTTCAGCATAACCTAAAGTGTAAATTGAGTATTAAAATAGAAGTAAAACAACTCATCTGAACCTAAACATTTTTATGAATGCAAATTTAGTGTAATTGAAATAGAATTGAATAAATATTGTAAAACAAGAAATATATTCATTAACTTGATATTCTTTCCACTTTATAATCTCAAAAATATGATTGTTTGTTGCATCAGTCAGTTTCTTTATGGTAGCAGTTGGCACAAATCTCGACGAAACTTCAGTGGCATTCCTTAGCTCATGTTTAGACATACATTGCCGACCATAATCACAAATTTTTCACTTTATGACGGACCAGAAATTTTCCACTGGGTCAAATCTGGCGAATTTGGCGACCGCACCATCAAATTGTTGTCCTTGAACCCCAATGAGGACAGATATTGCTTAGTTGCCTCGGCAAAGTGTGAAGGCGTGTTGTCTTTCATACAAATTATTTTTTCTAAATGGCGAAGCCTGGTCTTCAAATCAAGAAAGAAGACCGTTCACTCAAAACTTCTTGATAAAATATGGAAATAACTTTAACACCATCAGGAACCATTACACGGCCGATAAGATAGTCGTCTATTGTTCCTGCCCACAACTTTACATCACCTCCACCTTGATGACATCAAAAACGATAATTTTGCTTGGCACCAGTTCCAACCTTCGGACCATCCGTCCAGGTCATACAAAGTCCCTCTCGTCACATTTACGAACAACACATACTTTTTATCATGCTTCATTTAAGCCTTTTTCCATCGAAGTCTCAACATAATGTCCCTTGAAGTAAATGAAGATTTATTCATCGGGGGATTTAGCAATTGTCATTGAACCAAGGATACGGCTACGAGTAGAATGTGACACATTTTTGATACCAGTATTTACAAATATGTTTTACGTGTACATCCAGGATGCTTCATGAGTCGCTGCTTCATTTTTCTCAGATCTCTAGTGGTTCACACTCGACGCTTTCATTTTGCGTTTAACAGAGCGGGGCTTCCTAGGCGAAGGATCCTGTAAAAATCTTTGGAATGTTTAAAGCTGGCGACCTAAAACAGAAGTAAATGTTGCGGAAGATGATCTTTTGGCAATTTACTTGATGATTATCGCTTTCTCAGCATCCGTAGGGCCTTTAGCACGTCCCATAATAATGTCTATCTCAACAGACTAAAATTAAACTAAACTAAAATGCAGTAAAAGCTAAATGAAGTGCCACTTCCACCATGAAATCAAATAATATATGTAAGCAAATGTTGACATGTATGTGCTTTATACGTTTATTTTCTAAGTCTCAAAAATATTACCAGGAAAAAAATGCTTCATTGAAAAAAAAAATACTTGGACCATTACCGTGAGTCACACTAGTTACATAAGGTTGCTTGTAGAGATGGCAATTCACCTGAACACAAAGCATATAGAAAAGGCTGCTTCTCCTTTATTATGTGATGACCAGGACGACACGTATTTTACAGTAAGATAACGCAGCCTCCCGTACAGCATAGATTGCTAAAGATTGTTCTAAAGACAAAACGGTACTGGGCTAGATAGACATTTACTTCCTATCGATGAAATTTTCTGCTAAATCACTAAATCTCAACGAAAGAAAACATACGGACATTCTTCCAGAACAGGTTTTTTCTGACGGAATGCAATTGAAAACAAAGCAAAATTTGGAGTGCGCCATTTAGGTGTGGGAAAAAGATTCATTTTTCATTATTAATTAACTGAATGGGCGGATATTCAAACTTGGGGAGTTGTCTAACATTCATTGTTTTCAGCTCAGGCTCTCAAATACGTAGCAGCGATAGATATATGTGAAATTTTGAACCATTCATTGGTATCATTTACAAAGACCTGGAACCAAATTGATAGACGTAATTTTTGTGCCATATAATAAAATTCAACATATGGCTTATTAATGAAGTTAAATTGAATACGAGCATTTGACGACCGTCATTCACCAAGAACATACTAAGAATGATCGATGGTAATTATATCACATGTAGCTCGCTCGCAAGTTTTGATAGCCATGCAACTGAGGAGTGAAAATCAAGCGGAATTTTTGGGTGGACGAAAAACTAATTTCAGCGTAAAATATTTCCTGATTTTATGAGAAAAAAGTCCCTTGAACATCCGAAATTACCCACGAAACAACTGATATACTCTGAGCATTTGAGTTGACTAACTTCAACGAGAATCCTTCGTTCGTTTTGGAAAATATCGAACTTCTTTCCAAAGTTTAAGTTTAGTTGTTGATGATTTCACTAAACTGTTGATTTGCATTTAAGAATCACCACAATGTTAGCACACAAATCCGGAAAGTAATTACGAAAATAGCAAAGTGTTATAGAAAAAACAGATCAGGTACACTTGGCTATACGTGTCATGCAGTAAGCAAAAGAAGCCAAGGTAAATGTTTTCATACTTTCTTCACATTGCTGTATCCATTGACTTCGCGCACGTCAAAATTTATTCGTTTAACAAAAACTACATTTATCCACCTAAACACTCATCTTCCGCAATGTGAAATCACAATTTCAAGATTGCTGTGTCATTAAGTAACCGATCCATAACGTCAAAAACGTGGAACTTGAAACTGCGTCTATGATCGTCTCGTCCTGGATTTCAGATGAGAATAGTTAGACCCGGCCAAACATTCTGTATTTAACGCCGAGTATCCACGAGAGGGTCTGGCGTCCACCCGATACCATCCCGTGCTCGGCAAAGAGGGGAGTTCTTTCTCCTGCTCCTCAATATTGGCAAGAATTTCAGGGGAAACTTTGATGCGGAATAACGGACGATTTTTATACCGCTACAGGAGACGGAAAGCTTTGGTAATCCGAGGGGTTCATGAAAGAACCGAAACTGTGCACGCTAAAAGAAGGGGGAAGTATTTTTGAGTTTCAATGGAAGCGAAGCGCTGTATAGTCCAACGAAAAGAAGTATAACAAATCTTCCCGTGTTTTACTACAGGAAAGAGTTTCACAGAAATGCTTAACGATGCCTGATGAGGGCTATCAAAAATTTAGCCATTGAAATTTAACCACATGCAGTAACTAATATTTTTTCAAATCCTCCTCAACCCAGTGAACTTCACTCTATCGTACGCAGTAAAATAAAATTTCGCATCAGTGAAGGTAAGTAAATTTAGGTACAAAACTTCGATTTACGAGAGCACTTCATAAGATACACAAGCATGCGTCACCAGGACGGTAGCATAAGCATTCGAATATATTTCTTGATACTCGTACTTTCAACTTTTTCAAAATCGCTCATGGTAAATTTACTACCCCGGCGAGGTAAAGAATTCAATTGAACACTGCATTATCGGTAACTTCGTAAAACCATGGCACAGAGTTGTCATGAGTGTTATGCAGATAATTAAATCAGGAGTCATCATGTATGTAGGAGTCATCATGTGAGGAATTTGGTCTTTAAGCTTAGAACATAAATTCTGAAGAAAGTCCAACCCTTGAAGTCAGTACTTCAAGTCTGAAATCTGCACTCGAACTCTGACTACAGAGCTCGAGGCACTGATGTTCTTAGCCAGTGTGACTTCAACTGTCGACGGATGCATTACGTTGTGTAAAGATCGTGCTTTTATTTCACATGTGAACTTTACCTCTAGCTTGAAATAAACGTGAGTCAGCTACATTTTATTTCATTTGTACTAATAAAAATAAATATGTTACGCTCACTTTAATCTTCACAGTGCATGAAAAAAGTATTTAAACACTGATTAAATCGTGTGTCACTGATTCACTCCTTCACACAGCGTACGCTCTCGCATTGTATATTGACAATCTTTACTTCCGAACACGCTGTTGTATTATTAGAGACGTCCGTATGTCCAAAGTACAAGCGTGAACTACGCAAATATAAATTTTACTTTATTTGCGGCTGAGTGACTTCTTCACGGCATAAGCTTAAGTGCAACTCCTCCACTGAAGAAATATGATCACCTGAATTTTGGAAGCATGATCGTAGATCAGGATGAGTTTGTCCCTTACGTATGCGGCAAAATATTTCCATCAAGCCTTTGTCATTGTTTCGAGGGAAAAGAAAATTTGTATCATTTGGTACACAAATGGTCAACTGATCATAGTTACCGCTATTACGTCTGTATGAATCCTCCAACACGGAAAAAGCTGTGGAAGACGGCAACATAATCAGGACGGTGTCCAAATTTACGTCTGCCATTCGACCAGTTCTCTATAATGGAAAAGCACCTTTTCGAATCACACCAACCTCTGCCTCAATTGAATTGAGCGGAGAAGCCGATGAGAATTGCAGTCGAAAGTCAGCAATGCCAAGTGATCCAGATTTTAACGCTATATCTTAAGCTCAATCTCGCTCATAACCGGAGCCGAGCAGCAAATCCTTGTCAGAGATTAAGGACTCCGGAAGAATGAAGCAGGCCTGTTGGGCTCAAGACTACTGCAGCGGAATTTTCTAGTAAATTTTAGGTCCTAAACTTTACGTTGGAGAACAAGAATTCAAACGATTTCATCCCAGGAGCGTTGTTCTAGTGGCTAGTGATGTATTTACGGCTGCACTCAAAATTGAACACGATCTATGAGACGGCAGCTTTTATGAATTCGCCAACAACTAGTCTTAAACTTTTATGTTGCCTAACAGAACAGTAAACTAATAATTTCATAAAGGTATACAGCACATAAGAAGGAAGTAAGTAACATATAAAGCTGTTGGAATGCATTAACTAAGGTGAGGCAGAAATTTGAAGTAATTAGAGGTTGTTGTAACGTAGATTTTGTAGGCTTGTAAATGCACGTTCTGACGTTGATAATAAAAAAATGACAGCTCTTTTCATTATAATCATTCAAACCCTTCTTTATTAAAGGAAAGTTAACACGTTTTGGCCTAATCAGTATTTGTTAAAGTCAGGCAATCAAACTCAACAATCTGATGAATTTAAATAAAAAGCTCGATATGAGTTGACGCGTCTACACTCAGCATCTTGAAAAAACTACGAAACCCTCTTGAATATTGCATGTGTTCGTCAAGAAACTTTCTTAAAAATGTGTTAGTATACAAAAAAAATTATAGCGTTGATACTAGAGATCGATTAAATTGTTAACACTTCACAAGCATTCTGTACGGTAGCGCTGATACTTGAGGCTCGACTCATCAACCAATGCGTGATGAGGGTAGAGTAAAGTCACCCATACATTTCGCTTTTCCCTTTACTACGTTGTACTGGTACTAAAAATAAGAAGAGTACATACTTCGAAGCCTACTTTTGAAAAACTCTTTTGTTTAAAAACTATGTTTCTGCAAGTCTTCTTAGTTAGCTCATTTTGAAACTACGTCACCTAGAATAATTATTCGACAGAACACATGAAGTGAAGACACTCAACGAGAAAAGGTAGAAAATTCATAAAATTCATAAATTTATTTTGCGAGGTGAAAATAAAATTCACTTGGTTCTTACTAATGGTACAAGAAGAGCAAAAAATCAGCGAACAGAAGATGATAATGCACGCGTAAAAATGAATCCAGCACATTAGAGAAACGAATAAAGGCCAACTTACGTGAGATAAAACTGGAAGTGGAGGAAGCGGGTCTACTCACCGGAGATGATAATGCGAGAGGAGTGCGTGAGGAGCCGCCCGTCTTTGTACCAAGTGTAGTGGGGCGCGGACCCTGGTGTGTGGGCAGCCAGACCCCTCATGTTACCGCCGTACTCCTGGCCGTAGCTCCACGAAGTGCTCGAGTCTCCTTCGCCCACCTCACACAGGAACTCCGTGTTCCCTCCTACGTCCACGACCGCCACTTTTGGCTGCACTCGCACCCACGTGGACACCGAGCGAGTTACTCGGACCTGTACACCAGAAAAAACACAACGCATATATAAAACGATTTGCTTAATCTCTTTGATGACATAACTACTGATTTAAAGCAATCTTGGCTAGCATCGAAACGAACATTAAAAGAAAAACACACACATAGTGAAATACTTTGTAACACAAGTGCCACTCAAACCATTTCCGCCAAATCAACTTGGAAGTTTGTTATTCTCAGCGCTTCCACTTGCGTCCACTACAGCCACTCATGGCTGAACTCTCCCTCACGCGATACACGACTGGTCACGCGAACCTTAAGGTGTTTGAGAATTGTTCCAGGGTAGAATTTCTGTCTCGATTTTTCCCCGCCCCAATGCATACACTCACTTATTTTTAACTGTCTGGAAAAACAACTCAATAAAACTAAAAGTCCATTTAATTCGAACAGAAAAGAACATTTCTAAGCGCACGGAAAAAGCTCACTTTCCCACCCAAATCTCTATCCTTTGAGAGCAACGTAGTCAGCCACGGAGCAGTGACCGCTCAGAATACACACAACTGAGCGGATCAGACACGCTTCCCTCTATTTCTAGGATCGTGCAACGTTTGGTCCTGAAATAGATGACGCATTGGCAAGGGTTCCATGGACGAAATTTAAGACCTCTGTAGCTCCGTCGACAGTTCAGAGAGGACACAGAGGAGGGGAGTAAAGTAATTCTAAATAGTATCAACATTAAACAGAGCACGCATGAAGTCCCTGGACGAAGCAAAATGTAATGCATTTCATTAGGAACACAGACAATTAAACTAGAACTGCAATAATATTTAATAATAGTTTTGCACAAGAATTACAACGATAATATCTACAAATATATGCTCTCCATCAGCCCGAATTGCGCCCTCAAGTCTACGTCGGAATCGTCCTGTAGAGGCATGAAGTATTTCTTGTGTTTTTTGGCCTATTTAAGCTCAACAGAGTTTTTTACACAATCGACACTGGTATGGGAATGATAACAGGCTCTCAGTTAATAATCGGTGCAGTATCTCTTGTGTTTTTCTACACCTGGACGCAGTAAGTGTAGTTTAGGCTTGATTCAGCGCAGAATATCACACCAGTAGTTCCGCCTGCAGTGCACCTAGCGTAGCCTCCAGCAATTAGGCGCAGCAGAAACTACACGCGTCATGGCAGCGTATGTCCCCGGAAGCCGCTGCTTGTCTGTTGACGTTTTATATTTTTTACGAATATTGAGTGGTGACCACTGATGGATGGAGCGCTGCAGTTCTGTGCCACTCAGTGGAGATTGCACTACCGCAGTGGCAAGTGCAGCTGCTGTGACAGCGAACTACGCAAAAGGCAGACTATTGAATTCGTCCTCTGCCGTGAATTGTTTTTCATTAAAAAATAACCTCACATGCATTGGTGTTGTCCTATAGGACGTTGTAAAGGAATCTGGCTCTTGCAACTTGATCCGGAGATTCGTGAGCTGCTGTTGCTCTGTCATATTGAAAGAAGATAGCTTGTGATTGCTTTCATAGTTATTACACTTAAATTCAGTTAACATGTCTTTTTTCATTTATATTTTCATTTACATTTTCATGGAAGGTTTACCTGGACTTATAGGTGCTATCAAATCGTGGTCTTCGAGAAGTATCTTCCGTTGAGCCAATTAAAATAAGCTCTTCATTCCCACTCACATGATAGACAATTATACTTGCCACATTAAAAGCTTATCAATATCTGGATTTGAGTTTCCTGCGCGGTGAAGCTCAATGATATCGTCACTTTCTCTCACTTTCAAATTGAGTTTATTTAAAAAATTAATCAGAGAAAGTTTGGTACTAATAGAATAAATTTCTCAACGACTTGAGATATTTCAATAAGCTCAAAATATTCTGAACCGTTATTTATTTTACTTAAAAATCAATTTGAAAGCTTTTCTGGGCACTCTGTATTCTGAACTTTCGGCCCCATTCAGGAGGTCTGCCTTTCTAAGGTTGGGTCGGAGCATGAGTAAGGCAACGCATCATCATTTCTGGCTTGATATATTTTTTAAGGGGTCAGGATAACACATCAAGCGATAATAATGCAACAAAATCTCGATACGAAAAATTTAGCCGTAGGACGACCATTCTTTTTTGAAATATAGCAAAAATTAACTTCAAGTGTACACTTCAGAATAAGGTGAGCCGCTAAGAAAGTGTATAAAATGGCAAGAAAGAGCAAGTATTGTGGAGTCCCTCACAGGTTCTTAACACTGAAAAATCAAGGTAAAGATACAAAAATGAATAATTGTAAATTAATCAAGCAGGACGTTTTATGAGCAGGATTCTCTTTTCGGTATTATTCTTTTGGCATAGTTTGGGGATCGATCCCTATGCGCTGCCCTCTACGCCTCTCTTGAGTTTTCGTTATTCGCGTCGAGATTCATCAAGGTCACCGAATTGGCATTTCTGAATCTTATGTTTCATCTATTTTGACTCAAACAGTTATCATACGCTTGCCTCATTGACTCGTCGCGACAAATATATTCTCAATTCATCTAGACTGAAGAAATAACCATTTACCATTATTCTACATTTCATTTTCGATCAAACACTAGAACTCGCGCCAAATAATCCCTCGGGTCTGTAATTTTCCACACTGATATCTTTTTTTTTTGGAAAATGCAACCCATATACGTAATAAAACGGTAGTAAAAACCAATGAAAAATAAAATAGTACTGATTATATAAGCGTTCAGATCATTTTGTTAAGTGTTTGCACTAAGTGAATGATTAAAAATTGCATACTTTCACATTTGAGCAATGTTCAAAACTAATCCTAATCCAGACTATTTTTGATCAATTTACTAGTTTTTACTTTTAATAAGTCGAAGAGAATTTTAATTCATGTATTCATACCATATGAAATAAATTTAATACGAACTGTGCAGTGTTTTTTTACCAAGAAATCCGTTATCAATAGGCAAACGAAACTGATGACCGTGCTAGTTTTTCTGACTATTTTTTGAGCAACTGGAAAGCTAAAAACAAACGAGAACCTCAGAA
>VOMN01036862.1:0-10638 GCA_014899125.1 Orchestia grillus
GAAAGCCTACTCACATCCTTGCCTCAAACAAAAAAAAATTTTTTGTAAACCAGTGTAATTCTTGATGAAATGCCTAGAGATTATGAGGCGCTATTTTCAAATGCAAAATTCAAAACGGAATCTTTTCATCTTTGTACATGATTCTCTAAAAGTTTTCCACAACCTAATTTATACGAGTGATGGCTTTCCGCACTAGCTCTAGCTTCAATTCAATGCCTTAATGGAGAAGGCAATTAGAAAAGCCAATAAATTTGCCCGAATATGAAATCGTAAAAGACCTGGTATAAGAAAGTAACAAGAGAACGTTCTATGGTAAATATTTGTGGAAATTTTTGCATGGCTTCTACCTGCATCATCAGAGCAGCCTGTTTGTGAACGACTTGACAAATTTGTAGAATTCTGGTGTCGTTGAACTTGTACAGATTGTAAATGTGTAGTTTTGAGGCACGATGTATCTAATAGCAAAAAGTCGAACGTCAGCATCAATGTATTCGAATGATGATGTATGATGATCTGACGCTTCTTGCATAGAATTAATTCATGTTGCCCGAAAATTACCATATAGGAATGCAAGGAAAATTACTAGTTACTAACCACAGCTGCTCTCATCACGTCGTGGAAAATCTTTCATACTATTTATTTTTTCTATGTTTCGCTAGATCCCGAATTTTTTAGACACATGGTGCATCGGTACGAACCAATTTTTTACTTTTGCACAAATTAGTTTAGTATTATTCAGTTCCCATTATGAACAATAGGAAGTATGAGTTAAAATCAAGCAGTTTCAGCACATCATTAACTTCTTGAATGACTGAGTTGTTGAAAAAAATTCTCATTATACCTGCAGATGCGTCGGAAAATACAGTTCAAGGCACTTATCCTCACAATTACCTACCTAATTAAAGTGTCTAATTGAACCGCAGTGAAGATATGAAAGGTATAAAGGGAACAGCTTAATGCCACGTGTAGGCTAAATTTAGCTATAAAGCTAAGAAGCTCAGTATCTGGAACACAAAATGAGGACGCGCGTCTTGGAATATCTTCCAAGACGCTCATCACTGTTGTTAACTGAGAGCTTCAAAAATCCTCATCATATTAATTATTTTATCAGCTTAACAGTAAGAACTTTTTCCACAAAATTTCTAAATTGGACATGCTTTCCATGCTGTTGAAATCATTGATTCAGGTTGATATAGAATCTTAAACAAGATGCTTGAGCTGTAGAGAATATGAAATATAGTTAAGGGCTTGAAGCTGGAAGGCTTTCGATCCCTCCCCGTGTTAATCAATCTCTGAGGCCATCTAACATGGAGCAATCCTTTTTTAATCTACTCATCACTCAGACCAGGATCGATAATGAGAACATCTGCACTCGCTCAAATCGATACGGTGTCAATCAGTCATCCACTACCAGTTCCGGGCCAAGTTTCAATAGAGAGCAGAGGACGAATGATTCCGCCGTCCAATATCAGAATTTAATCGAAATGAATTTCAGTTTCAAGACAGTTACACCGGCAAGACCAGAAATAATTGCAGGGGAGAATAGATGTAGCAGAAGCTAATGAACAATCACCATTCACTTTATTCAACTGTACTTTACTTATCTCCGGGTGTAATAAAGGCACTGTAACTTTTAATGAAGAGCCCACACTGTTGTATGACAAAAAATATACAGAACGCAGCATTCAAGTTATCTCGTTAATAAAATAAAATAACTTCTTCTCTAATAATGACTCTAAGTATTTGTGGCATTCCTTTAAGTGGAAGCTACAATAGCTTAAACAAATTAGGTTCCAAATATGAGGCTAACTTCTGGAGCGAGTCTTACTCTTCAGCTTCCGCCGACGGCATAGAAGGCGAAGCCGTGGAGCGCTTCCGTCACCGACAAATTTATGCAAACGAGTTGGAACGCAGCGTTTGATGTGGCGAGGACGCGCATGCGCAGTGGGAGTTCTTCGTATCAACACTCCTCGTCTGGCTCATGAGCTCGCCGCCAGCTGATATTTGGTCATATTTTTGTGGTCACATTTTGGTCCGGATATCTTTACCGTCGTATCTTTGCGCTGAAGTTTACGTACTGATATATTTGCCATGGTATCTTTTTGGACTGATGGCTTTGTCCCGACGTGTTTTATCGACAATATCTTTGCTTGGATGCCATTTTTCTGATACCGTTTCTCCCGTATGTAGTAGCTTAATATATTCACTACCATATCCTCGCAATTCTGCCTCCAACTTTTTATCCTGACATCTTTCGCGCTATATCTTTCCATGTACCTACAGACCGAGAATCTTAGAGTGAATAGCGCCTATGGGCCAATAGTAGCGATGGTCCATATTGAAGCAATGGTACCAACGACACGGTACGTTAGAGTTCAATATTATTTTTCATATATCAGTTTTTATATAAAAATTTGAGTTATCCTTCTAAATGTAAGAAAAAATACGCTGCGGTTATAATAATGTACTCAGTATTCGGTCCTTACGTATTATCGGGAGGACCTCATTCCCAAAGAATANTAGGTAATTCCGTTTTTTTTAAAGGTCCTCCCGATAATAAGTAAGCACCCAGTATTCTCGTAATTACGCGGTCAATGCTTTTCTTGTATTCCGTGCAGAGGACTCTGTAGCTCAGTGACAGCGTCCTTGCCCCTAATCAGGAGCTTCTGAGCTTGATTCCGAGCCGAGTGCCACCTGTGGGGAAAGAAGATTAGGCCTGACTTTCTTGAGAGGAACCACAACAGTGTGACCGGGGGAGGGCTGGCCGAAGTTCTTCCAAGGAACCCAGGAATATCGAGGGTGCTAGGGTAAAATAGAAATAATTCAGACTTGCTGATTTGATAACACGAGTACAATCTGAAATTATCTGAAATGTTTTTCGCGTTGCCAGGCTACGACTGGCCACTGAGTCTCAGAGCCCTCGAACAATACACGATGAAAAAGCGCCATCATGAACATGTATTTCAATTTGCCTCAACGTTAATAATGAGATTAGGAAACCTAATTGTTGGTTAGCTTGATTGAATGTTAATATAATTTTTCCTCTTTTTGCTCGGTGAGAGCGGCAATTTCACGCACAAAACGTTTGAGGATCATTGAACGAAGATGAAGTACACGTACGTTAGTTTACGAGACCCGACAGTTATAAAGTAAGATATACATTGCGGGCCGCGGCACCAGAGTGGACAAGAGTAAATTATTCGAAAAAAATCATCCACGTTCATTCGGAGCATCAATTATTTTCTAATTTATATTGCTTACGAGGTCTTCCAGTCATCGGATTTGGTTTATTGTGAAAACCGCTCGAGTTTAGTCCAGCTTATTATGTTCATATAACTCGAATTATTCACAGAAAACGACAACCAGGAGGCCATTCATGTAAATGAACTGCAAAGACGTTCAGTATTCCTGGCCATCCATTTTCTGTATCAATTTGAATGACCTCCATCAGGTGCGTGGCGCACGTCGGGCGACACGCGTAGCTAATGACCTCCATCAGGTGCGTGGCGCACGTCGGGCGACACGCGTAGCTAATGACCTCCATCAGGTGCGTGGCGCACGTCGGGCGACACGCGTACCTAATGACCTCCATTACGTGCATGGCGCATGTTGGGCGACACGCGTACGTGTCCTTGCTGTTACGACGCACTTTCGGGCAACTTGCTTAATTAAGTTTATGAGAATTTTCACTTCGTTTAGTTCATTTTCACTTCGTTTAGTTCATTTTCACTTCGTTTAGTTCATTTTCACTTCGTTTAGTTCATTTTCACTTCGTTCAGTTCATTTTGATTTTACGTAGCTTGCATTTTCAGAGCGCAGGCCGCATATTCTATTCCGTAGACTGTCGGCGATGCGAGGGCCAATTTTCTTTGCGAATTGAAAACTGGCAAACAACCTTGAAAATGACCACTCCCATTCATCGACGTCTTTTATCAAGAACACCCTTAACGCCCGCCATAAACAGAACCGATACCATTCCAAAGGCCATAAAATAAATCCTAGTTGCTGATAAAGCTTCAGGCCGCTCTGCACTCCGTCAAAGTCCAATTGCAGCTCTACAATTTGGGGCAGACAGAGCTGCAATTTGGCAGTTTCCAGATTACCTCCTGAGTAAACTTTGCTTGTTCCTACTTCCAGGATCATTACCTAGAATACAAATGTGGACTGCTGATTGAAAAGTTAAGGAAATGTTGTACTTGTGGTAATCTAATGTACGGTTGAAACATGCACAATTCCAAATCCATCGTTAATCTTAAAATAAAGAATGTATGTTTTTTCGATGTATATAAGACCCTGTCTAGGGACAAAGTCGAGTTGCCTCTGCTATCTGTAAAATTCATCGTTCCAGTACGAAACGGCTTAGTGGGGTTCGGCAAGCAACTGCGACCGAAATATCAATTCTGAGCAATTGATATTGTCTCAAAAAATTCCACTACGCCTACCATCTTTGGCTACACAACAGGTTATATTAGCGTACATACTCCATCTCTTTCATTACTATGCAGGCACATACATACAACACATAATGTTCGCAATAAGTCAGTGTCTTTATTAAAAAATATTCATTTAGGTCTCGTAGAATCAGTGAAGATAACGTTGATTAACTCTGAACTGACGTTGTTTCTGCAATAACTCGACGTCTGAAAGAGGCTCTACTCACTGTTGGTGCGTGATCGATTATAAAAAATGCATCATCAGAATGCTGAACCAATAATTAGGTTTGCATCAAATGATTAAATTCATGAGCCATTAGGAGAGAGAAAGATAATCTTTAATTATAAGTGTATGTTTGAACAGATAATTTACAATATTTTATAAATGTTCACCATTCCGAATTGATACATTCTCAATGTTAAACGACATCTTTAAAAACCTCTTACCTGTTCCTCATTCGAGTCTCATAAAAGCTGATGGGCAAGAAAAGTGAGCTTTTTACAGCTATAGCATGCGACAGCTCTTGCAATGATGTCTATCGGCAACTTCCCTGCTGGGTTATTGTATTTACGACACCTGTTGCTCGATTAACTAGAAATTACTACTATATTGAACGGTAATTCTTGCAGCATTGACCAGCGATTGTAGCTACGTATACTGGCTATTGCAATTATTGTACATTTACTCAATTATAGCTACAATTGTTGACAATTATTGCTGGATTACCTTGCGATTGAAGTTAGATTTAAATACAGGACCCTCGTGTTTCAGATGTTAATTGAGGTGCCAACAAAGGTTGCGTGTTTGAAGTTTACAAAAGCCAACCTCGCTCAGGGCACGGCTACAAAGGAAAATAAATATGCACCCTGTCGATAGCAATTCTTATTCGAGTACTGACACAAAAGAAAATAATATTTATTCATTGGGAGTAGAACCTCGCATATAAAGCAGGAAATACTAGCTACATTTTAGTTAAGGATTTTTAACGTTTTAGATATTCCTGAGAATTGAAGTCAGCGCAGCAAAACGTTCATCTTTTCTAGATAAAAATCACTACTGTGAAATAAGTTTTATGACCAGTGAATTTTGTATTGTTTTGATTGGCCTTCACTAGGATGGTCAATTACTGCGGCCTAAACTCTGACGATACAACGTAGGTTTTAAGTCCTTCAATCTTAACTGTTTCAAAGATACGCCTGCGCGGCTACATTGAATGGCCTTAGACATTGTCTTTTACTGAATAGAAGCCTGCAAATTATAATTATCCAGTCACTGCTATTGCAGGTTGATAGTATACAACTGACTGCTTTCATATACGTTTCAATTTTGAATTGTAATTCTTTGAACAGCTTATCTTTTTTGTAATCGCTTGTGGATAGGTAGAATTGGTTAGTATTAATTTCCATTCCGAAAAAATATATTTTTGAGTCTTAGATTTTAATTCTGAGTGATTGAATTTCTAGAATGTTTTGAGTTCCCTAACTTCGTTGTGAACGTCGAGGGGCTTAGGTGAAAGATGCATTACAATAAATGCTGAGCTCTAAACATGTTAGGAAATCGACTTTTTTGAGGCCCATTGAGTTAAACGCTCATGACTTGTTTTGTCTTTCATCGAACTATTCACACACTTATGCTGAAGCTTGTGTAGATCAAAATATTTTTAAAGCTACCATTGGTTTTCATTGTGATAAAATTAGGCATGGAAATTCAGAGGCTCGAAACTCAGAACTGTTTTGGAAATGATTGTGAAACAAACAATGGTTGTATCACACAGAAGTGTTTACCAAGGATTGAAAGTTACAACTACTGAAAGTTGCAACTGCTGAAAGTTACAACTGCTCTGTCACAGCTGCTGCATAACACTACGATCCTGATTTCTTTTCCTTCATTCATTGTGGTCAAAACTTTTGCAAAATCACTTCAGAGAAAATACGAAAATATTGTTACAAAATTTATGTTATCAACAATCCCTCTGACATCATAAGATATATTTTTCCTGCAAAAGTATGGTGAATTTTTTTCAACTATTATTTCATTCAAACACAAAATAACTACTCCACTTAAGAAACATGTGAGAAGAGTGATTGACCTTGACACAGCATCTACCTTTTAATTTTACCGATGTGAACCACGGGGGCACTTATAGCTGAAGGAGATATAGAAGCCGATCATCGATATTACACCGAGTAAAACTTCATCTCTGTGCCTTATAAAAAATATACTTTGATATCCGTGGAATATTTCACAGAGGCGGATTCCGTAAAAAATCTGCCATGAAAACCTTCACACGACCGTCCACAAAAATTAAGCATGTTTACATTTAGAGGTCAATACGGATTTCAATAGACATTTTCACAAGGATGCTTCTAGGTTTCGCAACGAGGTAAATGCCACTTTATTGAATACATGCAAAAGCTTGCTGCTGATTTTTCGTCTGAAACTTAGTGCAGCCTTACAGCTGAAATAACTTGTTTGGTGAAGGGCGAACACGTGCTTTAGAGCGAACAACGTAGTGATTCTGAAAATTATTGAGACAAATCAACGTACTAAAAGCTTTTTTCAACTTGAACCATTCCCAGGACGTAATGTATAAAATATTTTTCATATAAATACTGAAACATCTCTTCTCATGATAGTTCTTTGCCACACACTTCTTAGAAACGCATGGAATTAGAAAACTTTGATCATTCAACAATATGCGTATACGAGCGAGAAGTAACTGTTCATCAGTTTGTTCTAAAGAGATATTTTAAAACTGAATTTCTTGTTTTATTCAAGTCAAAAACGCAATTGTTCTACTATTAGATTTTTATAGTGCTTTACACGAAGGTATAAAAGCCGTATTCCTTATGCATCATTCATAAATTTAACACTGGGTCAATTAGTCTTGAAGTTCCATGCTTTCAGGCATTTGCTTTCGTAATGAAGTAGCTCAGACAAAGACCAATTTCTTGAGAATTAGAAATGAACACGTACATCGTTGAGACAACACAGGCTTCGTAAAAGTGCATTCGAGTGCCCAGACAATTAAATTCAGTTCTAATTTCCCAAGTTTGCTATTATTTGGAGTGCCGGCTTCAAACTCGCATTTTTTATAATAGTACCAGCCAGAGTGCAATTTCATGCACGCCGCTGCTCAGGTTGTTACAGCACGGCACCTGATTATTGGGATGGGTACTAATTTTCCTCTTTGATGAGCTCCTTGTAAGAAGACAAGCCCCTTTCCGCAACGCTTAATTATAAAAACTAAGTGATTAATTTCCATTCTAATATTAACATTATATTCCATTTGCTCTTTCTCTCCCCTAACACATTCACTTACGGAAATATAGGAAGTTTTAATTGAAAGTGCTCAAACGTGAAGCACGTTGTAGCTTCATTATCCACAGAGCTACTAAGTAAAGATGCATCATTTTCGGTGAGAATTTTGTGCGCTGAATAATCGGATATTTTTCTGTTTTCAGCGGGATAAAATAAAGACCTATAGAGCTTAAAAATTAAATCCTTAGGTAAGAGGGGAGTAAAACATGGTGCAAATAATGTTTTTATTAAAATTTATTAGTTTAAAAATTTATAAACATTTCACTCTATATTTGTGCCATCGTTATAAATGACCTGCTCAATACACGTTCTGAATTGACAGATAGGTTGATCCCTGATATGTGATCGAAATGCCCTTTTGATGATCAGCTTCAGAGATTGAACAGTGCAATGAGGTTGACCACTGAACACTTTCTCAACTTCGCTTTACACTTATTATTGGAAGGACTCAAATCTGGTGAGCTAAATGGCCAAATATTTTTAAGCAAAATCATCGGTAATTTGTGTTGAAGCTGTGAATAGTTTTGGCCTCATGAGTGGACACGTGGACGAAGATAACTTGCTTTGGATCGTAATCCTTCTTAAGCCAAAGCATCGTGACTGGCTTCCAAATTTTTCTATACTTAACATTGAGGATTTTAAACCCTGCTTCGATAAAATGAGGGAGCATGATTTTACCATCTCTTGCATTACTTTTGAGCTCCATGACAGAGGCCGGATTTGTACTCTACATGACAGGATGAACTTCTGATGGGTTCAAAGCAAACGTCCTCGAGGTTCTGCGATTTGCGAACTATTCAACACTTAATTTCGTCTCATTCTCAAAGAAGCAAATAACACTGCCCCATTTCCCCGAATGAATCAAAAAATACTGAGCCTGTTTCCTTCCTAATGACATTTGAACGTGTAGTTAGGATATTTTTACGTTTTTACTGTAGGAATTCATTTTGAGATCAAGTCTGACAGATACTTTAGTCGTAAATACTACCTGGAAAGTCACGAAAAGAAACTCGATCCTGGAAAATAGTAAAAAATCACAATTATCTCAATTTACCGCATAGCAGAAGGTAATTACACCCTCAATATTTGTATTTAGTTATGTTGAATTTCGAGACGTGGAAAGGAATTATTAGTGAATTTGCAGTGAATACCCTCATTGATGCACTCAAAGCTAGCCTGCTGTCCAGCTTGTCTCTAATTTCAAAAAATTATTGCAGTGCCACAAGTTGTTCTTATTTACTTGCTTATCGATGCACCTGCTGAAACCACATGTCTTATTAGAATCAATTTTAAAATTTACTCATCCGAAATTTGATGGGGTCGTAAAGCATTAACAATGAACTAGAAAACCCCTTTTCGTACGGAACAGAAGGTGAGTAAAAAATAGCTTCGTATTTTCTTTATCTAATTCCTCGACTTTAGGAAGTATATTTCAGTCACAAATTTTAGTTTACAAAGACGATAGTGTCGACAAATTTGCCTTATCTTACTTATTTTGTGTTCAAAAGCTTCTGGTTCAAGAAAATGAGCTTTTTGACGTCTGGATGGGACGAAATCTGAGCCGCGGCGATGGAGAGTTTGGCGTGCAGTCCGACGCAAGTTCTCGGATCAAAGGCAGTCGGACATGCAAATGCACAGGCGCTCTGTGAGGCCCCTCGAAAGAATGCGACACGTCGAGGGTGATTTACAGTAGACGCCACCACATAAAAATTTATGCTTGAATAATTAATTAGAACCTTTGTTTGACTGAAACACGGTTAGGGGTTTTTCCGACATCTGAGGGAAAGCATTTGTGAGTAGTTTCCTAGCTGTTACGTTATGCGTACTCAGGAAAGTTTGTTGGCTCTTTACAGTATACTTTCCAAATCCTCTTACAGAGGGATACTGCAAGGCTTTCGTACAAAGCTTAATGCAGACTTATCGCCAAAATAATTTATCAGAAAAGGTTTCACATATATTGATGAATGTTAACGGTGATGTACTAGTTTATTATCACATAAATGAAACTTTTTCTATTCTTATATTTTTGGTACCATTTTGACATCCTCCTTATGTCGTACATGCTTCAAATTAATGTCTTCTATTTTAGAGGTGAAAATTGGATTTGCATCAGAGCTCATACATGAAAATAACATTTTTTTCGGCAGTTCAGGGAAGAAATTAACCGATGGAAACGAATGAGAAGGGACCTAAGTCTGCATCCTCTCGTGTAGTAGCGCGATGAGCGATGTACATTGCGTTTCCCTTCTGCCTTGTTCCTGGGCTAGAACTCATACTCATATTTCTCATTTCTTCGAAGCTTAATAATACGAAAAATCAAACTTAGATAATAGCTTGGGGGTTAGGCCAATGAATTTTCATACTTGCTCTTTTGCAATACTTGGGATACCAGTAATAAATATAATACAAGTATAATGCAAACAATTACAAGGCATGAAAATTACGTATCGTGATGTAATTAATATGATTAAATGAATAACAATTAATGAGTTGCTTCTTTTACGCCAAACTATTTCCCATTCTATCGACTGTTACTGCATTGTTGACACTGACGCTTACATTGATTTTATTTTTTAATGTACGCCGGATTCTCCTCCTAAAAATAAAGTTTTAATGTACTGATGGGCAGAAACTACTACATATAAGTGATGAATCAGTGCCCGCAGCTACTGGATTATTAACATAATCGTTGATATATACAGAACAAATATTGACCTACAGCAAATACTTATAGTTACTCCCACAATTACTCATAGCCTTGTATTATTCTTGAATAAGAGTATATTTCAATAAATGCATGATTAGATTACTTTTCTTAAGGGATTTGTCTTCGATTTGTCTTCGGGTCGATTTTCTCAAATTTTGACATATATGTTTTTTGTT
>VOMN01036865.1:0-39742 GCA_014899125.1 Orchestia grillus
ACCTTTTCATGACCATGCCCAGTTTATGGTCCCACAAAACCTCGTTACGAACTTTTTCAAAGGCGCTGCAAGTTGCGTGACCAGAAGCGCGGACACGCTCCGGAGACGCTATGCTGCGTCGGGAACTACGTGTACCTCTCGCGTGTTGCGTGGCAGTGCCTCGAATACGACAAAATGAAACGGATATTTCCTGTACGCAAAATATCGTGGAAAAAAGGAAGGGTTTCCTTGGAAATTCGTGTAATTCGGCGCAATGTTTTCGTGCTCTCCAGAAAAAATAGCGATAATATTGCGGTTCCGTGAGGCGTACAACACTCAAGCCTAGTCTCGTGAGATGGTCCAGCGGGACGGAGGACTGCCTCGTGCTGCTCAGTTGTTCATTTCTAAATCTTGCTTTTTGTGTCACTATAGAAACTCTAGATAATACGCTGCGTTTGTACGATCATGGAGTACATGAAAAGTTAGCATGATGCTCGAACATAGGGTGACAGTCTGTAGGTAGCTGAGTCAACGTGAAAGAGGATAACTGAGAAATAATTTCGTATGTACGGAGATACTGAAACACATCTTCAATGCGGTCTTGCAATAGGTTGATCTTTCCTCGTACACACAGAGTTACTGTACGATAATCTTAACATTCTTTATGGAATGTGGAAGTCATGCGAAGAAAATCTAGGGTGTATGACGAATAATTGTGTGCAAAATATCCCGCAAGTCGCGCAATTTACTAGCACGAGATGAAAAAACAGATTCTCGGTGATCTAATAGCTTATCCAATTTAGTCCCATGCACGTACATTTTGTTAATTGAGATGAGAAGAACAGGCCATAAATTCAAGACCATAAACAAGGTCATGAACCTCAAAGAGAAAACTTGATTGACTAAAAATTGCATTGCCGTACAGATTTCGGTAGGTCGCTACACGAAGCACCAGAGATCGACTCAACAAAGGCTCGATGCTGTGACAATTCTGCCTCGACCACGGGCTGGCGGAGTTTTCCTGCACCTGAGTTCGACACTGCTTCGTTTCTTCAGTAACGAGAGCTATTGCGGAGATGCTGTACATGGAAAGGAAGCAGGCATAGAACTTAAAATCTCGATATCCATTCCTATATTCGATACTGACTCGCTCTTTCAGAAATATGAGCATTTGCGGAGACGATGTCTATAGAGAACAACTAGACTTGGCTCATAAAAATACGTTGTTTATTTTGCTTCATCCTGACTTGCTGCTCCAGTATCGTAAGCTGTTGCAGAGATGGTGTAGAAAGCCTAGAGTCTTAGCACTTAAAATTTCTAGCAGTATTTTGCTAGCAAAATAAACGTTTCTGTGAGCATACTTATTTTGATTGAAGCTAATCTAAGAAACAGATTTCAAACAAAGCAATGCAAGCATTAAGTTTATCTGAGAATTGTATTCATGTATGATGGGATTTAACAAACGAGTTAAAAAACTGAACACAACTTTTTAATTCATTTTGACCTCACTAAAATTCTTTCGAAACTTATCCTTAACCAAAAATAAGTTGAGCTTCCAGAGTAGTTAATTTTTTCATCCGAAAATGTTCTCAATTTGCAGCATGGAATTGGAAGTTTAATGTACTTTACTTGATTGGAATATTGGGCATGAATAAATTATTCAAGCATTTGCCTCATTAAATCCTGGTGAGCTGTGGCTGTGAACGCGATGTTACTGAAATGAAGCAAGAAATTAGAAGCAGTCGTCTGGTATAACTCACAAAAAACATTTACTCATGTAAAGACTGAAGACTCTCTCCTCCAGCAAATATCAGAATATATCAGGCGAAAAACAAAATTTCACGATACCGAATCGTCGACCACTGGAAAGATAATGATGGTGTAAAAAATCTACGAATTTTGAGCTAAACGGAACTTTAAAACTACGATATTACCGTGCAGCGCCTCATGCATCCTTCATTTAGGGCCATATTACCGTGCCAGCGCCTCATGCATCTTTCANCCGTGCAAGCGTCCCGTGCATCCTTCATTTAGGGCCATATTACCGTGCAGCGCCTCATACATCCTTCATTTAGGTCCACATTACCGTGCAGCACCTCATGCATCTTTTTATTGTCGTGTTCCCCACCGCAGCGACATTTCGGTGAACGCCCTGGACCGAGTGCCCCACACGACGTTCCAGGGCCTCCCGCATCTCCACACCCTCACCATCGCCTCCAACCAACTGACCAGCCTCGAGGCCACCACCTTCGCTCAGCTCTACAAACTCGAGGAACTCGATATTTCCGAGAACAAACTGGAGGTCGTCCTTCAAGATATATTTGTCCTAGATTTACTTTGACTTGAACACTGATGACTTCTTAACCCGTTACGGCGCAGTGCTGCTGCACTCTGATCCATGAAAGTCTTTTTGTCTCAGCGAATCCTTATAATGAATGATCAATAAAAAATAATTATTTTAGACTAGTGAACGCGCCATGCCAAAAATGGTGGGTCAAAACGATGTTAAATTCTTAAGCTGCCCTCTTATTTACGGTAACTCTGAAATGAAATAATGTTATTTGCAGCATTACTGATAAGCCCTGCCCAATCTGACTGTCCAATTATTAGTTTAGGAATACGAACCCGGGAATTTTCCCCTACCTAAGTCCTTAAGAGGGTGACGGACCAACCAACTAATCAAGTAAGCAAGCAACAACTGTGTATTAGTACACAGTGTGATGGAATTAAAAACAATAATCATCAAATGTGAGCATTTTTACACTAATGTTCAACTGAACAAGATGAATACCATCCCGGTGCATTTAAGGACTGATGTCTAAGCAAAAAATATTTCTTTCGTTCGGCGAAAAATGTTTGCCGTATAGTATTTTGAATTAATTCGAGAGTTTAGTACGACCGTCGTCTACATGAGTTTGAATCGGAACCTCATTTTGCATCTGAGCACTAACGTTCTGCTCTGAACACGTGAGTGACAGTTTTTTATTCGAATGACGTATTTGTGCATTACGATGACCTCATTGATACGATTCAAAACTTTATTGAAAACCTCCCCTTGCGGTAAGGATTTTTACATATAATGTCAATTGCTCAGTTTTAGAAGCTAAGCAGCTCACTACTCAACTAGTAGTCCTGTAGTAGCGTCATCCGTCAACTTACAGTTTTTTTAAGATTAGGCACGCCAATTTATTCCCAAAGGCACCCAAAATTAGGATTTTTACGAAAAAGGTTACTTGTTACCTTTGTTTCCGATAATCACTGACTGTAGTGTAAATCTACATAATAATTACTCGAAGAGCATTATTTATGAATTTTACCAAATAAAACAGTCCGTTTTAAGTGCGCCAGAATTAAACTGGCTGGTAGATTTGGTTCTACGTATCGCTGAGGATTCAAAAATACTGTGAAAATTCATCTTCGTGTACTGTGCGTCATCAACGTGCGTGTTCACAGGTTAGGAATAAACTGAATAGGAATTAATACAGTAACTGCCACACGTGGGTCATTATCTATTGATAAGTTATACTATTATGAAAAAGAGTGAAGTTCAATTCTTCGAACAACAAAATTTAAACACACACGTACGCATATATAATTTATATTGCGTTTATGGAATTATCGTATTTTTATTATAGCTCATACCAACTGTACGAGTTGGCACAAGTTGTCCATATCACATCAGGTCAGTGTTAATTAAGTAGCTGTATGAACAGGTTGCCTTTAGCTCTCAAGATCGATTGAAAAAAGTACAGAAATAATGAGGAACAGAAGTAGTCGTAGCATGTGAGAAAACTTGGGCTAAACTTCCGTAGATTGCACAACGCAAACGTCACCTGAAGGGCACCAGAAAACAAAGAAGTATTTTAGACTATAATTATTGCGCTACGCCACCCGTAACCCTTTGGGTCACTATTATTCATTACGCTACGCCACCCGTAACCCTTTGGGTCACTATTATTCATTACGCTACGCCACCCGTAACCCTTTGGGTCACTATTATCATTACGCTACGCTACCCGTAACTCTTTGGGTCACTATTTTAAATTCCCGTTTGAGCCTCTAATGGTCCTTCTTTATTCCCTAACAAATATTCCAAGCCCCAGAACATAACTCATTTTCGTCCCAATGAACCATAACCATGATACGAATGGAAATCCCGAATTGAACTCCGGAGGGATGAATTTTAAATTTCTGCCCCCGTTCTTACTGAAATTTGTGCGCGGTTGCAAGCAAGATGATATGAGCTTTAGTATTATTCAGATAGATAGATATGCAATGAAAAATCATCTAGAGCTAAATTTTTCTTTGTAAAATTGAATCCAATGATTGCTGACTGACGCTTATTATAAAATTGTTGCATCTGAACGCTGTGCGCTGCTCATTAGCCATAAGCTGTCATTCTCAAACCTTCAGTGAATCGATGACCGAAGCAAAAATAATTTTTTAGTGCCAGTGCTTCAAAGTGTTATTAGATGTAGTTTGGAAATCATCATCACACATGCTCTTAGATGAACAGTTAAATGATGCTAATGAAATATCTTAAGAGCCAATCTCTGTGGGAGGAGGGGAGGGTTAGTCAGCCAGTCTCAGTATGGATGTGCCAGTGATGATTCCAGTCACTGACGACAGGGCGGATTTTAGTCATCGAGTCTAGTCATTGACGACGGTGATGATTTTAGTCATCGAGTCTACTCATTGACGACAGTGATGATTTTAGTCATCGAGTTCAGTCATAGACGATGGTGATGATTTTAGTAATCGAGTTCAGTCATAGACGACGGTGATGATTTTAGTCATACTCCGAACAAGCTCGCAACTACTTCCCTGCTTTTGGCCGGGGGTAGGAAACCTGTCTTGCTGGATGAAAAATTAAAGTCCAACGTTTGAAATGGATTTTTACGAGGGCTCTGTAATAGTCCTCAACTCTAAAAGCGTTAAATCGTGTTGAGAAATGTCAACTGAGATTTATAGAGATAGTCCAGATATAGATTGTCGAACATTCTTGGATGTCCTGTCTTTTTATATTGAGCTATGAAAAATAAGTTTCAGCCACAGATAATGGAAGAAAATAGTTATTATATCTGATAGAATAATTTTTTTAATGAATTCAGCATATGAATAAAATAGTTTATTAATTTAGTGAAAAATTCTGCAATGAAAAATTATTACAATAGAGCTAAAATTTAGAAATGCGGTTGTGCGCACCACCTCTAAAGATGCATCTGCGAGCCGAGCCAGACCTGGCTAGCATGCAACGGCTGGCGGACCCATGCTTTAGACCTTACTTTTTAGGGTGTCATTCAGCAATTCAGGAACCTTAATGGAAATGCAGGATTTTCTCTTTCCCTCAACAGACCCTGCCAAGCGGGCTGTTCAGCGAGCTAGGCCGCCTTCGTAATCTCTTCTTGCAGTACAACAACATCGCGCAACTCCCGCCTGACGTATTCGCGCCGCTGCTGGATTTGGAGATCCTCCGACTCGATCACAACATGGTAAGAGGATGCCCCGAAAAGATGAACTGCATTAGGCCTGAAGATCTATGAAAAAAACATGGATTTCCATTTCACCACAATAAGTGAAAAGAATGCTATGGTGAAAATATTATTTTAGTTTTTTACACGAGTTAAATCGTAGAAAACCGTGATATCTCGAAAATTTAAAGGCTGATGAGTCACATTTTCATTGAATCTTAACAGGTTGATTTTTGTACCTGAATAATTCCGGCTCGTTTATAAATAATTGATTAAATTAAATTGTGTAACGAACTGTCGGTTATATCGTGATCGGTCTTCTCCAAATAAGAATTGCTCAGAGAAGAGGTTTGCAGGTTGTGAACAGTGTTACAATTAGACTCCTTTTCCTGTACTGATCGAAAAAATACATTGATTCTCAAAATTCAGGTGTAAAAGCTTTCTGTTGAGGTGGTGACACTGAAATGAATAAAAACCTTCAATAAATAATGAAGGCATCTGATGAATCTCGAGTTCTTTCAACAATCCACAGACTTTGAGTTCATCAGAACTTCTAACCAAAAGTTAACTCTAAAAGTTAAAATCGAACAGTCGGTGAATAAACCAAGGAGGTCGATGCAAAATAAATTGAATGTACGGAAATCTTCGTTTTCTCTCCCAGGTTACAACTCAAAGATGGGACTGTCCTGAGCCGCCGTTTATTTTCAAACTCTTAATGACAAAAACCAGAACTGGCGATCCAAAACGTGCGTTGAAAGTTCTTGCAACGAAGAGCCAAGGTTGGTCGATGAAAAGGTAGTTTTTCAAAGGAAAATTCAATTCACGGCATTTCCTCACAACGTTAAAAACATCTAAAATTAGAAACTGCTTGGCGTGAAGCCGTGAACTTAAGAAACTAATTGCGTTTCTTAGAGGCAAAATAATTTTGAAGTCATTACAGTTCCGTACGAATATATGACGCACAATAAATTTGAACCAGAACGGTAACGCGGGAATTAATACGCCAAAAACTCACGGAGAAAACAGAGTAAATCTGTCTCTTTTCTACTCTTGTGGCCTTAGGTATGTATGTATGTTCCCTACGGTACCAAGTCAACGCTGCGCAACATTAATTCGATTTAAAAACAAAAAGAAAAACTCTAACAATACTAATTTTTAATTCCGTTAGAATTTATATGCTTTCAAGTTGATTAAAGATCATAATAAGAGGGTTCCCGGAACGTTATTTCATAATTATTTAAGCAAGCTTTTACGTAAATGAAGTACTTCGCCGAGAAAGCGCTGCACCCATTTTCACACTAAAATATCAAAAGAGCGCAAAAGCTCCTAAGGGAAGGAGGGTTTTGCTCTCGAGCTAACAACAAAACGGTGGCTATTCTTGCTTGTTAGGTACAGATCCTGCACTCTGTCAGAGAAGCTAAATGCATTCGACCGCAAATAATTACAGATGAAGGGGCAGCGTGCTCTCCGGTGGAGCTCCTTCCTGCTGCTCTTTCCGCACGTAATTTAATACTGCCTGTCCCTGTGTCAGACTGTGACGGTACTAAAAGAAGTGTAGCACATGTTCAGGTTTATCATCACAGCCCTGCAAGGGATCACGCATGTCTGCTTCAGATGGAGTGTTCTAACAAGGCTTCGCATTGTAAAGTACTGTCGCATGTGAGCCCTCAGGCGGTGATTGTGGTGACGGTGACTGTGGCGACGATGAACAAAGCTGTGTGTTTGTTTGAAGTGATGTGGTGCTTAGTTTGAGTAGTTCTCACACCAGGAAAAAATGTGAATGCTTTCATAACTCGGAAGAGTGAATCTATTCGTAATTGAAGAGAGATTGCTGCCGATGGCATGTTTGAATTAAAGCATTTTATGATTTAACGCTGTTAGATGATAGTATGGCTACAAATTTTAGTATCGTGAATGGTATATATACCTCAAAATAAACTAATTCAATTTTGTTAAGCACTCGTGTTTTTATTGCACTGGAACAGTAGAATAAGAGTTACTCGCAAATGACCTCGGCAGAGCGATATTTATATTCTTGATTAGTCAGTTGCCAGGCTTGAATTTCAGGGAAATTCACGCCTAAATATGGACTAGAAAATTGATTCTAGTATTTTAAATGATCTATACTGTGATAGTGAGAATGTTTGCGAAACCTGTTTTTATACGAGTAGAAAGATGCAGAGCACTTGTGTATGTAGAAGTATAGGAAGAAACATTGGCTGTTGCAGGCGACAACACCAGCAACAACCTCGTTAATACTAATAAAAAAGTGTTTGTGCGAATATTTTTTCGATCTCTGCGTTTGATAATTTTTTATGAAGACGTTTGTTATTTTCTTTTATGCATAGCGAAAATGCACTCCAACTTCTGATTTCTTTGACTCGAATTTCAGTTATACTAATGCAGGCCTATTGAGTATATTCATGCAGCTAAATGGACTGGAAGTTTATGCGAACTTGATTCGAATGCTGCTCGCTTTCCATAGCAGCGCTTCACTGATTTCAATGCGATTAACAACAGTTCAATTAGTGAGTTTGAAGAGAACACCCGAGTCTGCTCAAACGTGTTGGTGTTCGCAATGGTAAAGGAAGGACGAACACACTCGTTTCAAGCCTTCCTAAGGGAAAATTTGACGAGCTCACTCAACTAAAGAAGAAAAATACAAGTTGGACAAAAAACGAGGTAACTCGTCTGTGCTAGGGAAAAGGTTAAACAAGAGTACGCTGTTAAAAACAAACACTTTAGGTTTAGCAACAGTGTGATGACACGGTTCACGCGTTGATCCTCTGGATGAACGACGTCCAACAAATTTTTTGCTGTCATTAATATGTGAACATTATTCTCAAGCCTTTTCCCTCTGCGAAAAAAATTGGTGTTCTATCTTTACAGGCGAGGAGAAGCTAGTTCACGTTTAAGTGGGAATTTTTTGGATGCATTCTTTGCTGGCAGCTCGACATTTCGGATGAAAGTTTGCGAACGCTGAACGCCTGAGTGCGAACTTTTATTTAGCAGAGAAAATTTGCATAGTTAGAATAGGAGGCAAACAAAATTGCAGGGTGTCCTGAATTTTGATCAGTGGATCTCCAACGTGAAGTGTACTTTCCTATCTAAATTAGGACTATTTTTTTCTAACGGGTCTTACCCTAAATCTTGGCTACCTTTTTTAACCTCGCCTCAGCTATTTCTTATGTTGCTTATTCATTCCAGGAATCCAACTGCGCTGACCTGTTTCAATTGGACTCCTGCAGCTTAGGGCTAATACGTATAACAGGAAATTACTCTATATCTACATGTATAACAGGCGCAAGGCAAAGCTTGGTCGTCTTTTTTAGTTCAGAAATGAATTAAAACAAACGAAACAGATAAAATTTCTAATAGGGAATACAGTTTTAATATACTTCTGAAAAATTTTCCCTATCAATGATAAATTTATACACACACTTTTTTATGAAACTCTTTAGTTTTTGATGCGAAAATTCTGAAGCCTCAAATCAAGCTTTTCTTCAATAGGCGTGATTCTGTCGCGCAAGGAACTGTCCTGACACACAAGATGGTGGCTACCTGTGAGATTCATGTCGAGAAATATTTAGGAATTAGGTATCAGTACTATCAGTAACGTGTGATAATCTGTCAAGCGGATGATAATGAGCAATCGGCCTAAAGTATCATAAGTTTCAATAAGCCTTTGTTCTGCTAGCTATCAAAGTACGGGTATCCGTGCTTCGCCTTGTAAAGAAAATGCGAGGCTTGTGAGAGTCGCTCGTCTCAGAGGAGCGCAATCAGCCACGAGCTAAAACAGTTCCAAAAAAACGAACCCTCGTCAAGGTACTCAACCAAAAAGACTTTCGAAAAAAAATTCCGAATGACTCGGGAAGAACTGGTAAAGGATTGTCAGATTTGGACTGTGTCACCCGAGGAACAGTCGTTCATAACAAGGTGAAGAGAAAGACATCCCTTCCCTAAGTTAAGAAGAATAAAAATTTCTTTAGGATAGAATAGTACCTTGTAGTTCACAAAAACATGCGTACAAAAGTGTCGAGCATAATTGAGTTTCATGTTAGGGCAATCATACAATTGGTGAAAGACAAGATAATTTAGAAGTTACTGCAACAGCTTTTATTTATTAGAGTTTGTTTCCACTAGCGAGCAAACAAAAAGCGCTTCGTATATCCAGAGGATATACGAAGAGGGTGAACGAGCTCTGTCTGGCAACATGAGGGATAAAGTGAAATGTGGATGGGAAGTGTGCCTGCCATTGACTGATGTATGAATAAGAAGGATGCGTAATCACGACTGTGTGAGAAATATACCCAAAAAGAATACAGAGTAAGACTGGAGTGAAAAGAAAAGACGTGATGGTCACTGAATCACAAATACAACCATTAAATACTTTTTTCAAGGCGCATGGTGCATAACTTTTGAAAGAATTGAACTCGATAATTATATCTGATTAAGGACAAAAATATTCTGTAATTGAAAAGTGCTCGTTTTCAAGGTACAATTATACAGGATGCGAAAAAACTGATTCGAATTTTCTTGACTAAGTAATTCTAGACCAAATCCTGCCGAGCAATGATAAGTGCATCATCTAAGACACGAAACGTACTTTTTATTTCAGATATATTCTCATTTTCTTTGGATGTTCGGGAGGAAGTGAGCTCGACTAGAGCACTTGAGTACCTCTGGCTCAATAATTCTCAGAAATCTCTCGAAGTCTGAGAACCCGCGGTTTTGGAGCTCAAGCCTCTCTAATCTCACGTGTTGATTTTCTCGCGAAAGTAAAGCCGCGAATTTTGTCGAGAATTCCTAACTTTTCCCTATTGGCGACGCTATCGGCAAACCTACGGAGAAAGTTCGCTACTATATATAGGAGTACTCGAAAGTCAGGCGATGCTTCCAGGGACAGAGGAAGTGAGACCGAAGTCTAAAGAATTTACAGGTGAAATCGAGCGTTGTAAAAATCAAATCAAGAGTAGAACATTCAGATTTTAGCTTCTGGGACTTAAAATATGACCATTTCTCACGTTCACTAGAGAAATTCAAATTCAAAGCAACAGTGTTCTAAAAACATTTCACAGTTACTCATGCATAACGGAAAGTTGTTGGAAATGTCTGCCTTTTTCTTAAATTTAGCAGGAAATTACTCTATATTTTTGGTGTTACCGCAGCTGAAGGTGCTGCCAGGCCTGTTGCTGCGGTCGCAGGTCTCGCTGTCGCTGCTGGAGCTCACGGGCAACCGCCTGGAGGTCGTAAAGGCAAGCGACTTCATCTCGCTGCACAACCTGAAGTCACTCTTCCTCGGGCAAAACAACATCGAAAAAATACAGAACCGAACTTTTGCGGGTCAGTATTCGACTCTTCCTCTTTTTTGTTCCCGTAGTTTTATTGCCATCGAAACTTGCATTAGCGCAATGACGTTTCGAAAGAAGGTCAGGGTCATAAATTCTCTGTGGAAAAAGATCAGGTCTATCTAATTATTCTCTAGGGTTACTTGACATTGTGACCCAGTGAATAGATGCATAATGGGCAAGTTCACTCAATGGAGCTCATATTTTCTACCACGGTATTACTTCATACCACACAAACAACATTCGTCTGCCATGCATGGCAGAATACAGCTAGAGCTAAAAAAAACTTGTTCTAATGTTGTCATGACCAACTGATCGTGGCGACTGCGTGGTGAGGGAACAAACATTAGAAAGATTTGGCCATTTGATTTCCGCTCTCGTTTGTTTTCCTCCACAACCAGGCACATCCAAGCTCGAGAAGTTGTATCTGTTTTCGAACAAAATTTCTAAGGTGGAGGTAGCGGCGTTCTCAGGCATGAACAACCTGACGTGGCTGCTCCTCAACAACAACTTGCTCAACGACCTGCCCAAGCGCATCTTCGTCCGCTCGCCCAACCTCCTGAGGCTGTGAGTAGCCGTATTACAGTGACCGTAATGCATCAGTGACCGTATTGCATCAGTGACCGTATTGCATCAGTGGCCGTATTGCATTAGTGACCGTAATGCATCAGTGACCGTAATGCATCAGTGATCGTATTGCATCAGTGGCCGTATTGCATTAGTGACCGTAATGCATCAGTGACCGTATTGCATAAGTGACCGTATTACATCAGTGACCGTCTTTCATCAGTGACCGAATTGCATTAGTGACCGTATTGCATTAGTGACCGTATTGCATCAGCAACCGTCTTTCATCCGTGACTGTATTGCATCAGGGACCATATTGGATCAGTGACCATATTACATCAGTGACAGTATTACAGTAACTGTGTTACATCAGTGACAGTATTTCAGTAACTGTGTTACATCAGTGAATGTATTATATCAGTAACCGTATTGAGCGATCGTATAGTAGTAACCTTAAGAATTCAGCGGCCGTATTCTACAACTGTATTACATTAACCCTTCTGAGTGACCGCATTACAGCAACCGTAAGGATTCAGTAGCCGTATTCAATAACCGTATTACACCAATGACCGTATTACATCAGTAACCGTTTTAAAGTAGCCTTAAATATTCTGTAGCCCAATTCAGTCACCGTATTGAGTGACCGTGTTAGAGTAACCGTAAGTATTCCGTTACCGTATTCAGTTAGCATATTCCGTAAGGCGCATCGATTCATGAATGTTCTATTCATGGTTGCCGTTTGTACGAAGCGCACTCCCAGCAAAGAGCTTTTGACGTCTTTATATTCCGCCAAGTTGTGGGGATGGGGCAAGAAACGTTCGGTTAGAGCAGTTTACCTGAGTGAAACCAACGACAGAAGGACGGGTGTTCTCCCGTTCAGTAAGCGGGCTCTGACAGCGTACGCCTTTAGGACACTTTCCGCTTCTGGGAACGTCGTTACTGTAGCGCCGGTGGTGGCCAAATGGCAGACTCACAAATCCCATTCTACTCTATTTATACATAATCCATTAAAAGATACCCAATCCCATTTTCCCTAATATACTTGTGCAATCTCATTTTCCTATATTTATACGTAATCCCATACGCAATAGGTTATCCCAATTTCCCCATATATTTAGGTCATCCCGTTTTACCCTATTTTAGGCAATCTTATTTTACACCTTTTATGCATAATTGAAAACATTCTGGAAATACTTTGAATTATCTAGGACGGGACTCTTACCTACTGAAGCTATGACTCCATGGCTTTCTGTTATTGACATTTATTCAAAGACTTTATTCATCTTTGATCATAATGACTAGATTCAATATTCATACTTTTACCCACCCGACAAGCTGGGTGCATAACGCTCGTGCGTCGATGTATCATACATGTTATGGGTGATGATAAAATGTCATGAAAGATGCCATCCTTAAACGGAACCGTACAACCACTGCTGTGTACTTAAATTAAAAAGGACTGTAGATTTAGAACTGATTTTAAACTGAAACCACAGCCAAAAAATTTGAAACAAATGGTTTAATGTGGCTAGACGTATTCCTTTAGCTCCGGTAGACCTTAATTAGTAACAAAGTACTAACAAATTGTTACGAGCTTCGGCGTCGACTCATGTACTTTCTAATCTCAGTTGCATTTTTCCATTGAAGGATCAGCAAGTCAAAGGCATTTTGAGCCCCGCAGTATGGTGTCAGGGCAGGGGAGGGGGGGGTAAACTTTTGAAAGATATTAGTTTTTTTCCTGTAGTCATTTTGCGAAGTCATTTGCATTTTTTTCGCTAATCTTGACAATTGTAAAATACAGATCATGCTTTCAATTACGAGAACCATGCACTCACGCATTGAAGTGGCTTGTGCACTGATGTGATAGCATTGTTGCGTGGGAACTAGAGTTCCTTTTTTAAAACAGGGTTTCTTCGTGGGGTATTTGATTATACCAAAAAAGCTCTTTTCCTTGCAATATTGCTGTATTTTTCAATTAGTATGATCCAGTTTCCAAAAATATGCATAACTAAGTGTATAACTAAATAACTAACTTACTAAATAAATGACTATACACGTGCTCTATTACATACATAGAAAAAGATCTTCCAGCGACACATGAAATCGTGGCCTACATCCTAGAACATGGCATTCGGCTCGAGAACACTGAAGTTTTGCTATGCTGCAGGACCAAAAATTACTGGGAACGACTCATAACGACTTGCACGTTGCTTCATCAGGCAGATCGACAGCAACAAGTTCATGAGGCTGCCTCCCGGCCTGCTGGACGACCTGGAGAAGGTGGAGCAAGTGAAACTCTCTCGTAACCCCTGGCACTGTGACTGCAACATCCTCTACCTCACCAAGTGAGACGCTTTGTGCCTACAGTAGGTGTTCCGGTAACACTAAGTGAGGAATTTTGTGCCTGCGTTAGGTGTTATTGTAACACTAAATGTGAAATTTTGAGCTTGCTGTAGGGGTTCCGGTAACACTAAGTGAGAAACTTTGTGTTTGCAGTAAGTGTTATTGTAGCACTAAATATGAAATATAGAGTTTGCTGTGGGTGTTATGGTAACACCAAATGTGAAATTTCGTACCTGCAGTAGGTGTTATGGTAACACCAAGTGAGAAGTGAGGAATTTGTGTTCCATTGTCTTCTACACGTCAATATGACATTTAGTAAGAAATGCATGTTTTGTGTTCCAAGTAGTTGCAATAAGTATCACTATAACACCAGCTGAGAGATGGATATTATGTGTTCTATGCAAGTGCAATGTGTGTCATTATAACACCGAGTGAGGAATGGGTATATGTTACTCTATGCTTCATGTCTTGGCGATACATGTACGCGCAACAAGTGAAAAAGGCTCGTTTCCATACTGCATGCTCCGCGTCTTTGCAATAAGCATCAGTGCAAGATTTTCTGCCATGATTTTCTGCATTTAGGACGAAGACATCTCGCCTCTGAGACGGCAGACACCAGAACCTCAATAATTTGTGGCTGAGGCCGTAGTATCAAGAATGGATCTATCATAGCTTGCTACATCTCGCGTATACAGGGCGTTAAAAAATGAGAGGTACGCTCTCAGACAGTTATCATCGCTCCCCAAAGACTTGAGTACTGAGAGGAAGGACTTGAGTACCTAGAAGAAAGGCGCCTTAGAAATCGAAGGTTCAAAGCTTTCTGGAGCGTGAAGAGGTCGTGATGACGTAACTCAGCGGTTGTGAAGAGGGCTCCGTAGTACAATTGGTAGTGTACTTGCTTTCTAGTCAGGAGGTCACCAGTTCGGTGCCTCAGTACGGATTTTTCCCCTTAGATAAGGAAGATTGTGCGCTACACACCTTAAGCAAAAGACGGCATACCAGTGTGACCTGGGAGGTGGTGCCTGATCTAATTTCAAAGTTCCAAAGGATCCCATGTTGAGAATTAGTTCACTATGTTGAAACATTCTCTATTTATAGTAAATAATAAAAATAAAGTTATAAGAATAGGGTTATTTTATTGCTATCATGGGTCATAGAATAAAACGAACTTCGAAAACTATGGTCAACCTATCAAAGGAACTTTAATTAGAATCGAAATGCGATGTTTTAGAATTGTGTTCGAAGTGTTCACAGAAAGTTCGAAAATATTGAGGGAAATTAAAAAAAAGAAACAATGCAGAAAATTGTTAGAAAAACTACAACATCAGGCCAAGATGACTGAAATTCTCTCAAAGATTTTCACTTACAGATATTTTTGCCACCACCAGTATCGAAAGATGATTGGTTTTAACCGTGTAGGTAATCCAGAATCAAATGAAAGAGCCTAGATTATTGGATATTTCTTCATTCGATTTATCTACCTTACTTTCTGCTTTGGTGTGGATATGCTTCAGTCATTTGAAGGGTCTAAAAGAAAAATTTGTATAGATTTAGGCTCTGAAAACGTTCTCGGATGAGAAACCTTTGTGAAGTGCTTCCGGCCCTAGACGTTGATCGCATCGCTTGAAGTATCTTTAGAAGTATCTTTGTTTTAAAAGGACCAGAATTATTCCAGTCTTGAAAAATGAGCTTTGGGGCGCGGAGAGGAGCCTAACACGAGTGTCTTAGACATGAGATCAAAGGCAGGTTTTAGCGCAGGAAATGCGGAAGTATCGAATATTTTGCGGCCCCTTTGACGGTGTCCGTGGCAGGTGTGTACGCTCCACATCTGCAGTGTACGTCCACGGAACATGTGTTCGCTGATTTTGAATTTTAATAATAGTATGTATGTACAATATGATACGGCACAACAGAAAATTCCTGATCTCCCAATTTCATGAGCTTTTTAAAACTCGATAGAATAACATTTCATCATCCCACTTATATAATAATGGCCCAGTGTTGCTAGCTGCACTTGGTCGTTCCTTCCGTCCGTCTGTCTGTCTTCTTGCCCGTCCGTAACTTATAGCTAGACTATCAGGCAAGGCAGTCTGTATCAGTGATACTGAAAATAATATTGTTTCGTGTCAGATTTACAGGAAATGAGAGGGTATCTTAAGAATTTAATATCATTTGTCCCCTCATTTTTGGCCGGGCACGTCCACCAGCAGATGCATTTACAGAATACTCGTTATGCATGTGTGGTTGAAGACTAGGTACAACTCTTTATTCACGATTTTTCGGTTGGTTTTTCAATTTTCCTCATTAGAGTCTTCAATATAGAGTTGAGACGAAAAATAATATTTCTCAAGGGCATGCTGAAATTTATTTTCGACGTTTTGAATCTCACAAGAATTCATTTTTAAGAATTAAATCGTTCTAAAAATTTTGAAAAGATCTAACGGAAGTACAATTTACACGTATCATATATACAAACAAACAATATTGTACAATTATCTAGTATGGAATCATTATTACCGTATGGCAATATCTTTAACAGAGGGTCGACCAACTTTTGGCGAGATATTTCTCCAAACACTCAACATGAATTGGAATTGCCACACTTATATAACATCCATTTACAACATTTATGATGCTATCCAGCAATAATTTTTTTACCTTTTGCGTTAGAAATTCTTGCTAATATCATTCCAACAGAAGAGGTAAAAATAATTTGTAATATTCCTACATATCAAGCTAATATTCCGGTATCTCTTCCTTCCTGAGGGCAGAGAGCTGGTATTCAGTAGAAAAGTCTTGTTTAGCGTCCCCATTTCCTAAGCTTTCAAAACTAATAGCCATAGTACTAGGCAGGAAAGTCCTGTTTACTGAGCACCATTTCTTCAGCTGGCTGCACCTTCACGAAGACAAAATTTGGGACCGTCAACCCAAGTGCCGAGGACCTGGAGACTTGGGTGGCCGGCTGGTGTACGACATGACTTTCAACTCAGTGTGCGATGGACAGTGGGCCTCCATGACCAACATCAAAGGCAGAGTGTGATGGACAGTGGGCCTCCATGACCAACATCAAAGGCAGAGTGTGATGGACAGTGGGCCTCCATGACCAACATCAAAGGCAGAGTGTGATGGACAGTGGGTTTTTGTGACATACATCAAAGGTTGGGTGTGAGAGTTGCCTTGAATCATAACCAACATCAAATGTTGGGTGTGAGAGTTGCCTTGTATCATAATCATAACCAACATCAAAAGTTGGGTGTGAGAGTTGCCTTGAATCATAACCAACATCAAAGGTTGGGTGTGAGAGTTGCCTTGTATCATACCCAATATTAAAGGTTCGGTAGGAGAGATATCGTATGTCATAAACAACGTCAGAAGTTGAAGAGTGGTCATCGAGGGAAATGAAAATCTAAGATTTGTCTCACCCAACTCTAACTGAGAGCTCCCAGGCCTCGGCGCGTCCAAACTTTTGCGCTCGTTCGTTAACGGCTCCTTTTCTTCCGAGACTGGTCAAGATTGGGAGAACAGTTCACGACTCTTGAGATCAAGGTGTTGAAGTTACTTTTGAAATATTACTTTTGAAATATTACTTTTGAAATATTTATTCTATTTCAGTTCTAAAGGGAAATGAGTCCTTTGGCAAAATTATTCGGAGCTTGAAAGTTTTGTATTCGACTTCTAATTTTCTTAGCACGACAACTTTTCTGATTTACTTAGGAGTAACTACGAGCGAAATTTGCGAGATGTCGACTTTTGAAAAACATTTGTTTTTTTGTATGAAAAAGAATTTTCGAACCTTGATCGAAAATGATGGTATTCATATTTCACAACACGGCTCAAGTCTCTTAAAAAAAACGCCATATGAAAAAAAGGTATTGGACACACTACTCCATTATTTAACTCCTGTATTTTTGCGGTAATTAAATCTAGCTCGACGTTTTGAAACGTTGAAAAATTTAGGTTTCCTCTAATGAAAACCATTATTTATTGATTAAAAGCCATTTCAGCTGCGTTTGAATAAAACTTGGTCATCTAAAAACAAGTTAGCTAAATTTCTAACAAATGTTAGCATTCTGAAGTAAGGAAATTCGATACCATAGCTTGTTTCAAATTCTCAGACTGAAACTCACTTTTACTTGAACGAAAGCTACGGGCATTTTAGCACTAAATGTTGTGGAAAAAACGGAGTAAAAATTAATTGTCTCGAAAAATAAATTGTTGCAGTGCTGAAAAGGGTACATGTAAATTTTAAACCCCGTTCTGATTTCTAAATTATTTTATGACTTCTTTGGGAGGGAGAACAAAAGTTTTTAATTTAAATTGATTTTATTCGAATTTATATCTGCAGCCCATAGAGCTAGCTCCAAAATTATATCTGCTAGCAATTTCGGTCACTTCAATTGTTGTGCCCCTCAAACGTCTTAGACCGATGGACCTCACCATAAATACCTACGAAACTGCCTAAGTTCCAAGCACTTGTGCTCTGTTAAGTTACTGAGGACTTCTGACTACCGAAGTAATTGAAAACTGCAGTCACACCACGTTATAATCAGTGTTCATTGTGAAGAACTTTTTCAAATCAACGCAGAGCAGCTAATTCTCGGCAAAATTTGGACGCGATGTTCTCCCGGTTTGTAATTTTTTGCAACCTGACTTTGGCATCACATGACCCTGCAGCGCCCACCTCCCGGCCAAAAATTAGGCATTTTATCTGGCGCATGCCAGGGCTGATGGGCCATTTCGGGGGCTTTCAAGGCCGGATTATCAGCTATGACGGCGTAAACTGTTTTGTGTTTGTCTGATCTGTTTTCTGTAGCCATGAAGGTCGGAGAGTCTAGAGGAGGATTCGCGGGTGCCGCACCAGATGGTGAAGCCGTGAAATTTACGTTCGATCACGACTGACTAAAAACTTTTTATAAAAAAAAATTGTTCACAAGAAAGATTAAGTGGAGCATAAGTTCATATTTCAGCATTTTCATCTGTTTCTAGTCTCTGTTTCAAACTATAATAACGGAAAAAGCTGCTGTAAGTTGACAGTGGATTTTTACAAAAATGAGGCTGTTTGCTATTTTTTTATCTCAACTTTTACAGCTGATCCTAACGTCAGACGATTCACAGCCCCATATCTTCATTAGATAAGTACAACGAAGTTTTAAATTTTATTTTTAGTTGTAAGAAAATTTGAAGAATTTCAATTGTGCCGAGATACCACAATAACGACTTTCCCCATTGTTTGATTAATTTCGAATCCAATGAATATGGTCAGTCGTGACTATTTTCAATGGAGGTTGATAAGAAGATTTTCGAACTTGGATACCTCTATATTGAGAGGCAATGCACCAGCCAGTTCCTATCAGAAGGGGGCAATACGTCTTTTGATAATTAATTAGAAGTTGCCTGGTGCAGCAAAATAAAAAGATGGATCATTTCAAGCCTTCCTTGACATTCCCTTCAATTGCTAAGCAATCCACGCCGGAGTGGCTGACTGACTTTAGGCTAGAAGCAAATGGCGTATTTAGAACTCCTGAATGATCTGTTACAGTGTTGCAGGAGGACAACACCCAGCTGCCACTCTAACGTAGCCATAAGTTAACATAATTCCACCTTATGGAGCGCATAAAAGGAGGTTGCGCCTCTCAAAAAGCGTCGAGAGTCTGTAATCTGCTAGCTATTTGACTTCGAACTAGAGCTGGATGGATGATTACCACAGTTTCAGGCAATCTCGTTGATAATCTAAAAAATGATTTTATTCTCTTTGAAAAGTGGACGTAGTACAAGTGGGTCATTTGCGAATAGATGGCTTTTCATTAAAACAGCTGCAAAACGTCCATAGTATATCAGCCAAGAATAGTTTCTATTATTTATATTACGGATTAACCCCTTGCACGGCATGGTTTTTAATGGAAGTGTAAGATTTTCAGGAGATCTTACTGCCTTTAGAGACACGTGAATATAGTCAGGAATGCCCGGTTATGCAACTCAAGGAAGGAAGAGTACAATCTCTTTTCAAGGTGTTTCTAACAAAAATTCAGACAAGTTTACTCTACTGTATCAGAAATAACAGAAGTTGCATAAAAACGAGTTAACTCGTCGCTGTTGAAGAAAGGGTTAAGGAATCCCACTTGGAAGTAATTGATTTGCTCTTACTCTCTTATAGATTGGCATTTGAAAGTAGTCCTGCCAACGATGTAAAGTTCCTTATCTTGACGAAAAGTTGAGAACGAGTATTGGACTCTGCTCTGTACATATGTTTGGATGTATGTTCTTTTGGAGTATACTCTCACTCTGACACGAGAGTGTTTGATATGATGTATTTTCTTACAAGTCTATGTATACCCTCTCATTAACGTATTATACACTTGAAATTAATCATACTGAGCGAGGCAGACATACTCATCGATATTTGAATGAGTAGTTTGAATTTTTGCTGAATTCATGAACAAGTTCTTGAAGTATCCAGAGTTTCAAGTTGCGCGCGTTATGTTGTTGAGACGTGGCGAGTGTTGAGATAATTTGTTATCAATAAAAGATGTTTGGGATCTTACCCCACACAGCCTTCCTCGTGAACCTGTTTGTCAAGCCCATACCTGTTTTCCATGTCCATCTCTGTATACTGCATATTTTGAGTTCACATTCTACGTGAAACTTCCTCGTGAAACCTGTTTGTCATATTTATCTCGGTGTCCTGCATATTTTTACGTCTATATTTTAAGTGAAACTTGCTCGTGAAGCATTTTTGTCATATCCATCTCTATAATCTGCATATTTACATATCTGCCTTTTGCGTGAAACTTCCTCGTGAACATTTTAAGTCCATCTCGGTATCCTGTATATTTTTACGTTTAGAAGATGATTAGTTGGTATATTTGAGTGATTTTACTCATTAGCATGAGATTCACTATAGTCGCCAGACTGTATCTGTGAATACCTTTAAGTCACCGCAAGAATTTCCTTTTCAGTGGAGGACATTTTAATGCTCGATAATCAGAAAAAACAGTACACGTATATTTTTGAATTTATTTCCCTCTACCGTCAAAATTTTAGGTTAATGCAATTATAAATGAATATTTTTTCACCTTAGAAGTGTTACTTTGAGCAACATTACGTACGAAGATTAAATGAAGAGTCGAATTCTTACATTCTATTATAACGTTTGTAAAATTGGTTTAGTGAAGCTAAGAAGAATTCGAGAAGGGATAACTATTGCACGAGTAGCTTCATGAATCAAACGTTAATACGGTTCTATTTACAGACATAATTTAAAGTTCACTAAAGAAATTGTGTGCCTATTTCTAGGAGTGCGATATCACTGAAACTGCTTCAAGCTGTCTACTAAAAACCAGAAACTAAAAGTAAGGGCACTCACGTCGAGAGATTACGTTCTCTTGAAGTGAGCAAAACACATCTCAATAAAAAAATTGTCGTGTTGAGTCAGAGATACAAATTTTGTCGTATTTCCATACATTTGATCTATGTAGGGACGTTCTTATCAGACTTCTTAAGTACAAATACAATCATTAGACAGAGTTACAGTTATGTTCTTGACCTGACAAGGACTTCTCTGAAGATCATTTCATGTAGATAACAACCTTGTCGAGAAGATAAGATAATAAAAACATCTTAGCGAGAAGTCGCTGCTCAAGTGACTGACTGGTAGGGGTCCTCAGTGCTTTGCAAACCCCCATCATGCGAGCTTGCTTTGTTCTTCCGTTCGTATTCGCTGCGGCGGCAGCTATGCCTTCTTTCGGCTTCCAGGGAAGGGCTTCACGAGAAGCACCTAGAAGCGCCATGCTGGAGATGCTCAAGTCCATGCAAAGTTTAATGACGGGCAGCGAAAAAGACTTCGACGCGCATTTTTTCGAAGAGTTACGTTCTTGCATGAGCTCGTTCGACCCAAATCTTCCTTTCGCTCAAGACAAAGCGTGGCAAGGAATCATCGATTACTGGAAAACAAGGGGATCTCCTGATGATGAATGGGGCAAATTTCCGTCGCATTATTTCGAGCACAATATGACAGCTTCTTCAGTGAATGGTATGACCATCTATGAACCCTGCGACTATGCTTCCAATGTTGCATATTATCATGACGTGATTGAAATTTGTATCAGAAAACACATTGGGAAGCCTTTCTCATTCTCTGATGACTACCTGAACGCAATCGGAAAAGGGTTTTCTGCTCTCGCTTGGGGCTCGTCATTCTGGCATGGCAGTAACACCATTTTAGGCAGGCAGCAAGACAGAAAAACTCTCGCTGTTTTAGCCTACGCTTTTCATCAGGCTAGTCTTTCTACCTTGAAATCCAAGTCGTCCATTCTTCATGACTTGAGCGCGACACCAAGAGAGAAAACGGCGCTTCAACTCATCGAAGAATTCCAAAATATGTACATGACGAAACCGGTGAATGAGTGGCATAACATCACAGAAGCTTTTGATATTCCGGATTACACGTTAATTTATGCTGGTATTTACAGCACTGTGTTAACTCTTAGTTTCGATGAAATTTCCGTAAGTACCATCATTCCAATGCTTGCTGATCTCTTCAAGCTGCCGGACAACTTACGGCATTTTGTTTTGGTTCATTACGTTCCCGAAATTCGCCGAGCTCTGTCAGATATCCACATGAGCCCCCCAGAGCACGCAAGCTTTTTCGGTAACGCCATCGGTTCTACCATGAAGCTTATCTACGCATTCCTCTGGCAAGAACGAGTGCTTACTAAAAACAAACTTTTCCTTGACCCTATTGTCAACTACATAGGATGGGAGCTGCTGCCTCGGGTGAATTTGATGGCTAATCAATTTACTTCATTCCAGTATTTTGATCCCGATTTCCAAAATGGAACCAATATCTATCCGGGCAGTTGGTGGTGCAGCCCGCCCATACCTCACGCCAAGTGGCATCTCGAGTCCGCCATTGGCCTGCTGGACGTGACGTACCTGGCCGACGAGATTTGCAGAGTCATATCCAAAGATCGCTCCATTATAGACTAGGCCTCAGCTCATAACCTGGCGACGTATGATGCGTGCAATATGAAGGTTTTCTTTAATGTGAACTTGCAGTTCTATCGAAATTAGAAAATTTACGAGTTCGTGTGCAATGATTGAGAATCACTGTAATTGTGTTGAAGTGAGTTATCGTCGCTTTATTTCAACCACCGAGTTGTTTTATACGATTTTAGTTGGTCTTAATCTGATTTTGTCTGTAATATCTTTTTTCTTCGGTAATATCGCGTATATTTTTTCATTTGTTTCTACAATGCTAGCATTTTTCCTACGAACTCTTACAAGGCTTTTTGATTAATTTTCCATAGAGAAATCTAAGAGTTTTATCAAATTGACTTCGTAATGTTAGTTAATGGTTGAACTGTGCAAACAAAGCGTAATCTGGAATGAAATAAACTGATTTACTGTTAGTTTGGCCACTCCAGCCATTGACGTCACACGCGTCATCACCGTGTGACGCTGTCACGTATGCGTGATTGCTCTACGTACAATATTTGCTTGAGGCGTTCGTTGCCACGTGACGCCCATGTGTATCAAGTGGTGTTTTGATACTTCCAGTTAGAGTGCTATTTAGTTGTGTTTAATTTCTATCGTTAGCTTTTGCCTCTGACACACACGTGCGTCTTCGTTGGTAGCGCATGGGCTGCTAGCGAGTCCTTTGAGTAAAACACCCACGTCGCGAAAAACAGCAAGTTAATAAACACCCACAATAAACGGCAATTTTATTGTTAAAATAATTATGATGGCACTGGACAACGAAACTTACTTTCATGGTGGCAGCCAATGTGTTAAGGGCGGTTTTTAATCAATGACTCAATTCTAGAATGGAAGTGATTGATATATTATTTTACGCTTCGATCTGGTATAGAGATCAATACTGCATGCCATTGGGCTTAATATTCTATCACGTAAAGATTAGTTTTAACATTTCGCCATCCGATTCAGGCATACAAAAGATGAAAATTCTCCAAATATATTTTACGTATAAAATTTGTGCTCGTGCAAGTGCATTTCTATCCATACAAATCGTCCTAAAATGCAACAATTCCATGGGAAATGTTATGAAATAATTTTCAAAATACGTCAGTGACCCTGGATACAGACACGCACCTCTCATCGATTTTCGAAACAATCACAATGAGTGCGGCCTCCGAACAGCGATGTGTATTGGCGCAAGTGCACTCTATTGAAAGTGCAACGATTTTATTTACGTTCTTGAAAAAACTATTTAAATGTGTTACTATTAAAATTACTAAAATTGCTCTATCGTTCATAAAAATGGAGTGCAATCACAATAAGTTTTATTTGTATCATCTAGAAACCTGCAGGCCAGAATGAATTTTATAAACTGAAAAGACTGAATGCTTATATGACGAGAATGGAAGAACCATGGGCTAAGTACGTTTTTCTTGGACGTAAATTGGGATGTAACTAGAGCCAGAGAGCTGAATCCATTTCACATAAATTTGGGAAGCACTTTGAGAAAAATAGGGGCAAATTCTGAATTTACTGGATAGTGCTCTAGATAGCATGGAAAAGGGCGAATGTTTATTGTATCATGTTTACTGCACCGTGTCTTAGATAGCATAGAATATATCGAATGTTTATTGTATTGTGTTTACTGCGTCGTGTTCTAGATAACATAGAATATATCGAATGTTTATTGTATCGTGTTTGCTGCGTCGTGTTTTAGGTAACATAGAATATATCGAATGTTTATTGTATTGTGTTTACTGCGTCGTGTTTTAGATAACATAGAATATATCGAATGTTTACTGTATCGTGTTTTCTATATCGTGATTTAGTTAAAATAGTGAGTGGAGAACGTTTACTGTATAGTGTTTTCTATATCGTGCTCCAGATAACATGGAATATAGCGAATGTGTTTCGTAGCGTGTTTACTATGTTATGCTCTAGATAATCTAGTGAATAGTGAATGTTTACTGTATCGTGCATGATAACATATTGAACAGCGGATGTTTACTTTATCGTGCACGATAACATATTAAACAGCGAATGTTTATTATATTGTGTTTTCTATATTGTGCTCTAGATAATCTAGTGAATAGCGAATGTTTTCTAAATCGTGTTTTCTATATTGTGCTCTAGCTAACATAGCGAATAGAGAATATTTTCCATATCGTGCTCTAGCTACCGTTGTGAATAGCGAGTGTTTACTCTATTGTGCTCTAGCTAACATAGTGAATAGCGAACGTCTAGAGCAGCGTGCTCTAGATAACAGTGAATAACAAATGTTTCTATAACGTGATCTAGATAACATAGTAAATAGCGTATGTTTACTATAACGTGATCTAGATAACATAGTGAATAGCGAATGAGAAAACATGGTGAATAGATAATGTGAGTGGGGCAGCGCCGTGTTGAAATAATTTCTTAAGGCTTAGTCCGCACTTTGCACTGGAATACGTAGAGCGACTGCAGCGTGAAGCAGATGGTCGACTAGAGGGAGTCTGCTGGCGCGGCTTAGGACGTGTAAGCTACACTAACACTAGTTTGTCTTCTCAGACAAACTAAGGTCAGGGCTAAAGGTCCGGGTAAAGGTGGACGGTTTGATCTGTCATTTGAGTCTTGGGAGACAGGGAGTAGCGAGATACATTTACATATATGCTTTTATTACTTGTTTCGTTTATATGTGTAATATTTAATACAACTTGCGGAAGTGTTAATGCTAAAAAGCTAAATCTCAGAGCTCCCCGAAGCGAAGTAGTGAGCTTATAGTGTTTGGAGTATAAATGTGTGTTGTATGTATCCATATCAAATATACGTACATGTACTATTTCTATTTAATCAGCCGCTGACACAAACTTTGTATTTGCTGATGCAAGTCACACGTATTAGTGTCTAAAGTTAGCGTCGTAGTGAACAAAATCTAACATATTTCACGTGCAACCTTACTTAAAAAAACAATCGCTTCGCCTCAAAGGTTTCTCGTCAATTGGTATGCAACATAATAAAAGGTCATAAAGCTGAACGTCTTTGCCTTATTTTTCATAGCTTTTTGTTTGAGTGTGCCTTAGATTCACCAGCAAAAACAAGGCCCCGTCCAAGATGACAAGATTTTTTGCCTGCCATGTCTGGACGTCGCTCAGCTTTGGTGGTTGACCCTCGCGCCAGTTTTGCTGGGCCAGTAAGTCGACGAGTTGGACCACTTAAGAGACATGATTGGTGATGATGAAACGTCTATTCTGAGCTTCTATCATAGTTTTTTATGAGGACCTAAAGGGTACAAACAAGTAAGCAGCGAGTCAATTGAAGTGCGCGTATGCGTTTTGACGGTGGTACCACTAGCAAAAAGCCAGATGCTCGGAATTTCGTTTCATTTACGCGCTTTATTGAACTGTGAACATGTGCAGTTCTATCGCAAAGACATTAACTTCGCCTAAATGCGACTTTTGAGTTCAATTTATGTTCATTCATTTCACGAATGATGTCATTTATGGAACAGGTACGAGCATTCAAGTGACATTTTAAATTGGATTGGCCTCTTCATCTCTTCAAAGGAGGACATTTTGAATAGACCAGCATCTGCAAACCCCATTACCAAACGAGTAGACATTTTCAAATAAGATTTTAAATTGAACAGGCATCTTCAATTAACGTTACAAATTAAGTAGGCATCTTCAAATAACATTTTAAATTGAGTAGGAATCTTTGAATAACAATTTATATTCGACAAATGTCTTCAAACACCTTCTTGAACAGTCGTGCATTTTGAAACCTTGCTCGCAAGGGCGAAGGGATTTTTAAATGCTGCTCTCTGCTGATTATAATCATAATGATCTGAAGTAATGGCACTGAACAGCGACCAGCTCAGCTCACCACAGCGCAGCCAAGGTATTCTTTCGACAGGCGATTGTGTGGCTCCCGTCATTCATCAGTTGTCCCTGGTCACCTGGCCTTTGTTTTGCTACGGGCAAAATTAATGTTTTGTTTTGAAATGTCACGACAGCGTCCTGCATGCGAAAAATCTTGTTATGGGATCGCATTGCTGGTTCTTTGTGTCGTTTTACGCATAATTTCTTGTCTTCGTTTCTAGAAGCAGCGTTTGTTGAATAATTTTCAGTTCACGCCTAACCCCAAAAGTCTAACGTGGATAAATCCTACTTCATTCGAATTCATTTGCATACTCAGGATTTGATGCATCGGTGCTTTTTTATTCATTTCATTGTGGATATTTTTGTTGTAAAGTGGAGAGAGAAGTAGAGTGGACAGAGAGGCTATTTGATTACTGTATTTCATGCGTCTTCGCGCCGTCAAAAATGAGGGAAAATTTCCAGTGAAATAATGTAATATACTGCATCACTGATACGGTATGCTTTCTCTGATAGTCTCGCTAATTAAAAATACGTACCCAAGAATCTGGACTCGTCTCGTGATATTTCTCCTATTTGCGTAAATAAATAGTTAAACATACACGCACTAGAAATTCTTAACTCCAGCGATTGTAAGTTTGGCACCCTTGAAAATGAGTTATTTTTAGTTGCCCAAAACTTTGGGAAATAAAATTTACTCTCAAGAAGAAGTAGACTGAATCTACCTTCAACATGGATAATCCTGGGATTATCCAACAAATTTTCAAATAGATACACACACAAATGTATAAGCATAGCTTATCATTATGCAGTATGCATAGATTGTCTGAAACGTCAAAGCTGCTAAATACGAATATAAAGCAAAAGTAAGAAATGAAAGTGGAAGGATGAAGAAAATAGATAATTTATTTAGTTTTAGAGTAAATTCCTTAGTGTTAAATTGCCCCACGAAGCGCTAATGTTCGCCTCGATAATTTCCCGCACTCTACCAAAGTCAATAACACCATCCTGATCCTAGCGCTTAAGCGACCAGGGACGTTAATCCAGCAATACGTGTCATCAAGAAAATGAATATCTGCTGTCTTTGATCAGGTAGACCAACCTTAATGCTTGCCAAGTCAAAATTTGAATCAAAGTTCCAATGGTGCTCTTGCATCCAAGTTACAAACAAGCGAAGTTGACGGCGCTAGACGACTGGTCCGCTCTGGTCGACTCGCCGACTCACTCCCACCACAGACCGCGTACGGAGAGTGTGTCGGTGCCTGACACTCCGCGGAAGTCACTCGCCAGATTTCATTTACACGGCCGGTTGCTGTCGGCACTTCAATTTCACACTCAATTTGTTGATGGTGAAGGGTGAACGACCATACATGTCTTAAGATTCACTTAAGTTCAAAATTTATGAGCGCATGGTAGTTATGAGCTGTTAATGAGCTCATATTGTGAGCTAAATTTTGAAAATAATTGTGAGCTGTAACTTTTCACCACACAATATCCAGAGTAACGCTTATTATCAGAGGTGACAAAAAAATGGATCTAAGCAGTGAAATATATAATTTGAACTACACTCTGAATGTATCGTATTTTAACTACAGCGACAACGATACCTCCAATGACTACGGTGACTATGTTGAATACGATGAGTTTCGGCACTCCCTTCTGACGACCATTGTGTATATTGTGGCTTACTCGTTGGTGTTCATAGTGGGTTTGGTGGGCAACGTTTTGGTGATGATGGTGGTTGCAAGGACACGGATCATGAAGACCACTGTGTTTTATTTCTTGTTCAATCTGGCGCTCGCAGACCTGCTCGTGATCATATTTTGTCTCCCCGCTAACCTCATCAGCCACGTGTACACGGGTGAGTGCTGACAGCCTCCACTCGCCGGTCGCTTGATTTCTTTACTCTGAGCGAACTTGGCTCGAGGCTTAGAAAGTCTGAGACTTGAAAATTGACGTTATGTGTTTCAAGCATCGGAATGATGTCACATGTTCCAAACATCTGGGCCATGTTACTTGTTCCAAATAGGAATGACGTTACTTGTCCTAAACATTGAAATGTTCTCACATGTTCCAAACATCGGAATAATAATACATGTTTCAAATATCGGTATGACGATATATGTTCCAAACATCGGAATGATTTCATATGTTCCAAACATTGGAATAATATTACATGTTTCAAATATCGGTATGACGATACATGTTCCAAATATTAGAATGACTGTCGATACGTGTTCGAAACATTGGAATGACGTTACGTGTTCCAAACATTGGAATGACGTTAAATGTTTCAAACATCGAAGTGACGTTACATGTTTCATACATCCAAACTCAGCATCTCTAAGACTTGAGAATTGATGACACAAGTTTCAAACATCGGCAACGTCTGCGCGGTTGAGAACATCACGTCCACTCATCGTTGGGAACTTTTTTTATCAGCGAACTTATCTCGAGGAGTCTGGCCAGGGATTGAAGGGGAGTTGTGACATGTTAGCTATATTTATTGTTCGGGACTTCAATTTTGCTTTTTTGTTTTAATTTTTTAAGTTGCTTTAGATTCTCATCAGCCTCCACGTCGACGGAAGGCGTTAGATGTAACGAAAACAAAAACACACTTATGTCAAGAGGTGAATGTAGAAAAATCAACTTTCTTAATTAACGTTCAAATGATGTTTTGTTAAGTACAGTTCGAAGCATTTTGTTAAACGTATTTTCATAGAAACCGTCATTAACGAAAAAGAGAAGAAAAGCTGATATTTATTACCGATAATTATCCTCAGTGTTCATGTGCGAGCATATCGTGAATTAGGACTCGAACTTAAGACCAATTACACTACGTAATCAAATTCCTCTCCTCTCTTTGTTCTTGGATTAACGCCATAATTTTCGATGTCTTTAACAATATCAAAAGTTGAACAAAATCATGTTGGAATTTTGCTTTTGAGGTCAAATCGATGAATTTTTAAATTCACCCAATTTTCAATGTAATAGCAACAAATATAATACAAGTATTATACAAAAGCAAAGTTTCATGGGATTATTGGGAATTTTCTTCTTTTTTCACCAAAGAGAGTATGAAAATGGCGCTCAATCGCGCCTGTACCGTGCACTAGGCTTTTCTGCACTCATAATGAATTACTCATAATGGTATTTTGTGGCTTGAGCAATGATTGATATTAATTCTGATAGCAAGGTTTTTAGTCAGTGGTGTAAATGAATCAAACGCTCTTTAGGAAACAGAAGCGATCGTTAACATTTTATTTTAGTTGTGTTTCTCATAGGTTGTGAACGCGAAGTATTTCTGAGAGCGTGGGCAGAAGTTAATTGAGAGTTATCGGAAATGAAGCATCAGATAATTCTTTAGTTGCTTCCGACACGCTAATTGCTACATGAAAGGGCTCCAGCGCTTGCCAATTTTGTTTTTATGGAAGAAACCTTGAAAATGTCAAACAGTTGCGCTTTTGAACTCAATATTGGAAGCAATTCGGCGGCGAAAAACATCCATCGTAGCAGATAGGTTACAGTGTCACAATACTTTCGTTTTGCTCTTTTTAAATTCGTTAAACTAAAAAAAATGAAAGAGACATCACAGAGAAAATACCAGTCTACGACATCACAAAAAGCTGAATTAGTTCAGTGCGTCAAATGTGCGTGATGGTCTCTAAAACTCACCTAACAAAGAAACGCTCAACAACCTTAAAGCAGGGGACGCTTGCCCCGACCGCGGGCCCATGATAACGAAGATGAAGAAAAAAACTGTGAAAGTGCACGTGGCAATGAGTCATTATTGATACCTCTGGATGAATTATATTTGGCCACCTGGTTACGAGTTACTGGTACAGTGGACTGGTACAGAGAATGAGACACCGACTCATGAAGGCGAGTTCAATAGCGAGTGGAAGCGGAGTAATTTATTATTCATTTTCACCGGAGCGTCTATAAATATTGTTAAATTTTTGTCTCTGGAGTATTTCTAATTCATGTACACGCACCCCGCCAAAAATGACGGGACTAATGATGTTAATCTCATAGTACGTCGTTTTTTTACGATGAATCTCATGTGAAATAATGTTATTTTCAATATCACTGATACGGACTGCCTTCTCCGACAGAGTCTCGCAGATTAGGAATACGGACCCGAGAACATGGATCCGGGAATTTTCTCCTATCTAATTCCTTTAAAAAGGTGCGGAATGGAAATAAATAAGTAAGCACACCAAGTGTATCATCAGTGATAACGTGTACAAAGTAGATGATATTATAGACACCAAAATACAATTTCTAAACACTTGATATCTATAAATATATTATACGTGACTGATCATTCGAGACAAGAATGAAATGGTATAACAGGGAGGAAAAGATGTTTTCATTCATAATTTTCTATAAATTAGTGAAAAAGCGTTAGAGAAATAGAATAGATGCATTGAACTAAAACTGAATTTTCTCCTATCTAATTACTGAAGTCATCGGACTGACGGAAGGACAGACACGGTACCAACTATGGTATAGATTTTTTAAGGAGGCATCCCATCCTCTCTTATTCAAATAGATTAGTATGAACTTTCTGAATTTATTGATAGAACTGCCGAAGCATGGACTGGGTATATGAGTGATGAGTTATGTTGCGCCGGTGTACGTGAGGTCACCGTCTGCTTCACAGTTCAAAGGGAGAGCACGAAGACAGATGTCAATTTAAATTCTGTTGTAATGCTACAGAACCAAATCTAAATTTTGAGTTGTTTGCGTGAATGCTTTGCGCTGGACTTGCATGTTCAATGACTCACAGAGGAAGGAAGTAAAGAAAGCAGATTCTGAAAGATTGTGAAATGCCCGTATCAATAACCCCTGTTTGTTGTATGGGGTACGCATCATTATTGTTGTAATACGTTCGAAAGTGGCCGACTGGAATACATTTTTACAATAAGAGTAGAATCCTCGCACAGCATTGAACAAAGATTTTTCGTAATATCCCAGGGGATTGTCCAACAGAGGATTGTTCGGGAAGGCTTAGCCATTTATTTCTTCACGTTCAATGTTGAGTATAATTGAGGCTTACCGTCTTGCGTAAATTATGACTTTGAAGAGCAAAAATTATCTCAGCAATGGACTATATAACTTGAATAATGACTCTCGAGGGTAGTGATTTGCAATGTTTTTAGCCATCGCTCAACGAAACCATGTTGGGTGGTAACGTGAACGAAGGGTCCTGAAAGTTCAAATCACGGAGAAGAGACTATAATTTTCAAGACAAAATCATGAACATAAGTAAGCACTCCATTACTCGGTTCAGTAATTTGCATCTGACAATCGCGGTTATATGTTGAGCACCACCGACTTGACGTCTCTGATAACACGTTAAGTACGTTACCTGTAAGCGAATTCTCAGCGTAGCAGTCGTACATTTTGAGGGGCGGCTTTAATGAACGCGTTCCGTGTCGGTGGCCCGTCATCTACAATCCCCACAATCGTGGTCTCAGATAGCAAAGTCTGAGATCTAACGTATTGCTTTTTTGCCGCCGTAGTTAGTTCGTTCCGGCCAGAAGAACACACTTTGCGTTAGAAGTGAACATATCCTGAGATCTTTTGTGATGCGTAAACGATTTTTCTGTCGAAAAAGAAATGAAATTTCGTTCAAAAGAAGCAGAAATGGTTCACTTCAAAGTAACAATATAGAAAAACTATAAAATAAGTCATTGACCGCTCAGATTGAGTACACAGTAGACAATAGAATTGAAGGTCGAGATGTTACATCGTGTTCTTTTTATACTTGATGGTGTCAGATGGTGCAACTGTGCAGTAAATTTCTTCAAGATGAAGTGGATCTCTTTGTGAAACACAACGACCCTTTGTGGTGTCAAGAAAATCTTGTATTTTCTGCAATAAAGGCCACAAATCACACTGACTCGCTCAGTTCATTGTAAGTTACAAGCAGTAAAAATAACGTAATACGCACTCGACCCAGAACGTGCCGATCAAAGGTTTGCATGCGCCTTTCAGGACGTGGTTCTATTTGCCATCACTGTTAGCTTTGCAGATGCTTTAACAAAACAGGTCGTTGACTAGGTGTTGCTTCGATTGAAAGGTAAGCACTCTGCGAATGTTTGCTGTTAGGTTGTGACAAGTTATACGCTTCGAAGGAGGCCGTGCTGTCACGGCTTGGAAACATAGCAGGATCAGCAGAACGATCGAATACAAAACCATCGCCACCAACTCTTATCGCGTTGGTCTGGAGGATGCGTGAAAGAGAATCAGGTGACGGATTTAACTCAGGTTTCGGTCATCCGAACAACGAAAGTGTGCGAACGCGAAACTGCAGGCTGTAGCTGAAATAATTATGAGCCTGTCAGGACGTGAATGTGATGTCGTAGAAATTGATTGCCGTTGCCTTAAAATAAGAAATCTTTGATGATGCGTTTTAAACATGCGTATACTCAGCTTGTAAACATTGTCTTCCAACAAGATTTGAATTTTTCGTTTTTTTTCGCACTCACTGTGAAATGTTTTTATTATCGTATGCCTTCGACATGAACAAATAAAACTTGTGAATGTAGCGACGAATGATTCAAAGAACATGTATAAAATTAATAGAAATATACATGCATTTGTCGACTTATTCTGCAATGTTATTACAAAATTGACTCATAATGACTTCGACTTCAATTGAAAATCATTCAAAGAATAGGCTTCACTTTTTTCAGGATAGTTGTTCAGGAGGTGATGGCAGACAGCTTCGACCATCGTGTGCTCTCAGATGATATTTTTTTACTATTTTGGAGTTCTTTTCTCCCTAGTAAAAATTAATTTCTTTTGACAAACGTAGAAATGATAAGGTGTTCTAAGTTACAACATTTACCGTACGATTGTTGGAACTTCCTTAAAAAATTAGGAAATGAATTTCACGAGAGTAACTTTGTGTCGAGTTGAATTTAGTCCACTTTGTTTTTCTTGGAAAACTTTCTTCAAATTGAACCCATCATTTCGTCGGAGAAACTCTTAAAGTTCCCCTCTTGGGTGTGACGTGAAAACATTTCTGTAGCTGTGAACCTCAAAACTTGGAGAGTTTGTGAGTCTCGTGCAATCAGTGGAAGTACTCAGTTGAAATTGTTAATCAAGCCCACAAACAAAACAAGTTTCATCAACGAGGCAACAATGGGCACGGCTAAAAGCTTTTCTCTGCATAATTTGTCGCTAGCAAAAATTGTCAGAGAATGAAAGTCAAGCCGCAGACTCTGGAAATCTTATTCGGAGAAAATAAGAATTTAAATTGTAACTTCTTTATTCTCAGAAGTTGAAGAAATTCCTTTGTTCATGAAATGTTTGTGGAATGAAGATTTTGGACTGAGCTACAATTTTGGCCCGTAGGGAGTGTTAGTGCTAAGAAACTTTGTTTTATTTTAGTAAAGACGAAGATTGCTGAAACGTGTTGAAGACGTAAACAAATATTAAAGTTTTATGAAATCCTTCTTCGAAACGTTAAGCCGCGAAATTTATGTAAATCGAGAATAAAAACGATGACACTTTCAAAGAGTGATTTTGAACAAAGTAAACATGCATCGAACTCATAAACTTTTGCTCAGCTGTTCAACTACGAACGTGCATTTTTTAAATCACCAGAAAGGCACACGAAAAATTATTTTATCGCTCGTCAAAAGAGAAATTTTCATGGTCCGAGAAATTGTCGTTGAAAGAACAGCCGTTCCTATAAAATATTAAAAAAATCTTCTACTTCAAACACTGGAGGATATTAAAAGTTTTTTTTTTCAAATGCGGTATTGACTATGGACCCCCCGCCCGATGTTGACTTAAAAGAAGGGAGACGAGTTCCTGAATTGTCCAGCGCACTATCGCAACCTGTGGCGGATCTAACAGGGCTGAACTTTGTGTTCATGTGCTTTAAAGTTGAATAAAAATAGAAACTAATGTTTCCCTCAATGTAGGTACTTCGGTGTAAGAATCCCGCGGTCTTAAATTTTTCATTTTTATTGAAAAAAGAGTCGCTTCCATGGCCAAGTTGCATTTTCAATTTTTTTATGTACATACATATGTACTAATAATTTTAACTCACAATGGGCGTCAAGAGAAGGCCAGTGATTTAGAGGAATGAAAAAGTGTAACTCAGTGAAATTCAAATGGACCGCACAGTAAAACAATGGGAATCGCATGCCCAGTTGCGCTCGTTATCTTATCAGCAAATAGAACATAACTCCTGTATTCCAGCAGCGATTGGAATCCTGCAGCTAACAACGTCTCTAACAACTCCAAATTCACAGCCGCTCTTGCTTCTGTACAGCTGTGTTCTGATCAGAATTATCACGCTAACTTCTTCTGTAAATACGCAGATTTCTGCTGGCTGGAGTCTGATGTCTCTGGAAAGTAAATACAGCAATATTTCTATCGGAGTCTTGATTATTCCGCCTCACAAGTTTTGAGTATATCTTAGTCAATTTTTGTGTTTGTCTTTCTAGTAGGAACATGAAAAGTTCACAACGAATGTCTCGCTAAGCAGCGTCCTAAAACTGCTATAAGTCGCGCTTGACAATGTCGAGCAAGTTTTGCATCAGAAGATAACCCAAGCATGATTTTTTCTGAACAATCAGAGTGCAATATTGATATTAAGAATCAATTCCCAGGGAAAATTTTGAAATTATCGATCGTGAAATTGACATTAACTCGCTTCGTATTTGATTTCCTTCGTATTTGACTTCCTCGCGAAACAAGCACTGAGCTACATAACAGATCCTCTAGCTCACTGAGCCAGAAATTCTCAAAGAACTTTGTGTTCAGGCGAATACTCTCAGAAGTTGTTACCGTTTCTCACTCGTCACGCGTACATGTTTTTGTATCACCGTGGACCTTTGTGTAATATCAAATGGAAAAGTACTGAATACCTCTTATAGAATGAGTTACTCATCTAGCTTACAAATATCTAATGCGAGTAAACTAAATGCTGCATTTTATATTTCTTTCTTTTAGTGAGTACAGGCGACTCGTTTCTAAAACTGGTATAAAAATAAGCGAGCTGCACATTTTGTTCAAGGTCTGCCAGTCGCAAAATATTTTGACGAAGTGCAACAGAGCAAAAGTTTTGTTCATACGGTCAGAAAGTTCCCTCGGAGTTGGAGGATGTTTGTCCCAATACCGAGGCGTCTCCACTGCTAAAGTTGCGTGACAAAATTTCAAACTGAATGTAGAAACTTGAGTAGGTAAATATCCAAAAAGATCATTGAAAGACCTTCATCCTGAAATGAATTAAGTTTCCGGCTTTTCATGACGCTGGCTCTTCAACCTTTGGTAGGTATAGCAAAAGTCATAAGAGTTAAATTTCAGTTAGCCTGCACGAAAAGAGGAGATTTTATGCAGGTTGTCCAGCATAAATATTACTGGTGAGCTGAGAGAGGTTTTAAAGCAAGCGTGTCAAATCTCTGCGAAATACCCTTTACAATATTCGTTTTAGGGAAGCAAGTAATTGATTCATTTCTTTTTTTGTGATTGGATGCGAGAAATAAACATGGAGGCCAGAGAAACTTTTTATGGTCGATTCTAACCATGGATCTTGCTCTGAATCTTATCTTTACTTAAATTCCATAGAATGTAGCCATATACAGAGTGACACAAAAAAAGAGGGAGGATGTATCACAACCCGGTTCTAAATACAAAATGTACGTATGTATTTAAAACCAGGTTGTGATACATCCTCCCTTTTTTTGTGTCACCCTGTATGTTCCTGTGACATTAAAGCAGTTAGACTAGGACTACAGAAAGTTAAGAATTTTGACAAGGACTGATTGAAGTCGTGAGTAAGAATTTTAAACCTCAAAATAAATTCACTGACACGCAATTTTATGAAGTAACTTGAGAAAAAAGTAAATAAAATTGTGCCACGAGCGGCAACAAATTAGTCTATCGTCCATAATTAACCCTGCTATAAAAAACAGCCTAATATGAGAGGATGGTTACTGAAGTTTTCTCACGGAATTACATAAATAGGAAAACTTCACGATGCTCACGTTTACGAGAAGATGGCAGTGATAAAGAGGGTATACAATGCACGTCGGTTGAGCTCGATCGTATTATAAATTCTACGTCATGTCGTTTTAAAAATTGATGGCGACAGATCTGCATCTCAACTCAGCCTAGAGCAACGCTAACCTCCTCAACATCCATCAGGTGCTCAACATCCTCAACATTCTCAACATCCAGCAGGTGCTCAACATTCTCAACATCCAGCAGGTGCTCAACCTCCTCAACATCCAGCAGTAAAGGAGCTATTATGAGCAACATGTCAACGCCGCTTGTTGGTGCCTGCGCACGGGGCCAATAACAAGCATGAAGTCATTAATGAGAGGGAGATCTCGGTTATTTATTAACACTCGAGTGGGAGCGAGTGGCTCCTTATTTTGACGCCATGATCGATGGTTGTCAACGCCAACTCGCTGCTGCCTGAAGATCGGGCAGCTGCGTATCGAGCGCTGTGGGGTGCCCCATGTCGGGGTGGTGGTGGTGGTGCATGTTGTTGTGGTAGTGGTGGTGCTGGGTATTGTTATGGTGCTGGTGGTTCTTGCTGTTATTGTGGTGGTGGTGGTGCTGGATGCTGTTATTGTGGTGGTGGTCATGGTGCTCGTTGTTGTTATTGTAGAGGTGGTGGTGATGCTTGTTGTTATTGTAGTGGTGCTGGTTGTTGTTATGGTAGTGATGTTGGTCTTTTCTTGTCAGTGTGGTGGTGGTGTTGGTGAAGGTGATAGGGAGGGTGGGAGAGGATGGAGTAGAGGGGAAAAAGGAATTGTTTTGGGAACTGTTCTTTGTAATTTAGAATTTTAGAATTCAAATAAACTTTAACTTTTTTTTGTCGATCTCTTCATCTCGCTGAATTTCATATCGTGTGTACACTCATACTTGAATATGATACACCAGAGGTGCATGGGTCGCTCTGAACGATGAGTACTTCTCTCTTATTACTGCAGAATTGAATTTTTGAGAGCGTCTAGCTACTGGAATACAGAACGATCCAATTCACCGATGAAAATACCAATAAATACGTCCTCGTTAATTCATTGCTCACTGGAAACTTCTTGCTTCAAATGAAATCAAACCAAATCAGTCGAGGACTCCTGAGAGCCACGCGGTCGCTCGGGTTAGGGCAAACGCCGCACTCCGCCTCCTGGCGGCCCAGGAATGTGGGTCCGGCCGATGATGTTAGGGCCCTCACCAGTCCGGNTGCCCAGTCCGGACCACTAGCAATGCCTCCTATATCTAGGACGGCATTGGCCACGCGGCAGCGGGGCTCAGCTCCGACCATGTCGAGGAATTTAGTATTTAGCTCAAATGTTGTGATTTGTCGCTTAATTTGTCGCTGTCGCTTAGGGGTCGGTCATCCATTTTCTTCAGCTGGGCGCGATCTGATGAGCCGTGGCCAAAAATTGCGACGTTGACGTTTTCTCGTCGCGTGCTTGGCTTAGCATGGATTGCATGCGCCTGCTCCATGATTTATTGAGTAACTTTTTTAAAGTTTATGCATTTGTTTAGAGTGCTTTACGATAAATTTTAGCGCAAAATTGTTTTTTAATGATTCAACTAGGGCCCTTTTTGGCATCTATACAAAAATAGCTTAACATCCATACAGAAAAAATTGAATACTACAATTTTAGACGCTCGAGTCCTAAATCCCTGTACAACATTAGCCATTCTTAAAACATTACAGCACAATTTACGATGAATATTTCAGCATAGCATAACTTAAGTGAGCCTAATTAAATGTGCTCTCACCATAGACTCACCATTTGTCAGCCAGTCAGTCGTCCAAAGTGCAGGGAACATGAAGGTCTTGACCTCGAACAGTGCTTCTCGAAGTTTCCTGAGTTTCTCTTGAGCCATCACAACCTGCTGGAAGCACCATGTGTCGTATCACGGATACGAGTTCAAGTATCAATACATACTAGCAGAAAAATATTGCAGATCTATCCCCCAGTCGTGTTTACATTTAGTTCGCAACGTATTAGAAGTCTTTGGCTAGTTCTCAGAGGTAACCCAACCCCCGCTGTTATAATAATGGGCTGCGTGCATTTGTCTATATCCCACTCTCGAGAATTTTCTTTTTTGGGGGACTCAATCAAAGACAATTTTTTCGGAGGCTGAGCTTTAACAATAAAAAAAATAAAAAATAATAATATATATCCCACTATATGTATATTATACTGATATACATTTGTTGCTTGCTTGGTTGGTCCGACTTTTTGGCACTCTCTTGAGGATTCAGATAGATGAAAATTCTTAAGCTAGTTCGTATTCCTAAACTAATAGCGAGACTGTCACACAAGGCAGTCTGTATCAGTGTTACTACAAATAGAATTATTTCATGTGAGAGACGATAAATAAGAGGACATCTTACGAATTTGACATAATCAGTCCCGCCATATTAGTATCTGGAAGTATCGAACGTCTTGGTGATTACATGGTCAACAATTTTCTATTTGAAGAATTCAATCAAAAATAATTTTTGGGGCTAAACTTCCGGCAGAATATAGTCTTGCCGTCATCAGAGCAGTTTACATGGAAACGCAGCGACTGAAGTAGTTACACAGCGTATCGTAAATACCGTGAATAAATTGATTTATTATATTACATCCCTTGAACAGAGTTTTAAGAGAAGGTTAGGTTTTAGCAAAAGGGACGTACGAGCTCGGGTGCAATGTTTTTGAACTGTTAGCAAAATTTATTGTGACACATAAACGTGTCTTTTAATAGCTTTATTTTATTGATTAAAAAACAAAAAGCTTCTGCCATTTTTTGGGTAGAATTTTTATTAATTTTATGAATTACTTTTGCATCCTCCAAGTCAAATGAGTGATTATTGGAGCTGGAATGCCACAACTCCAAATAATGCTAAAATGTAGCCTTTCCTTAACGCAACTAATTAACCAATTAACTGACCAATAGACTTAAAATATTCTTTCTAACTTTCCTTGAATTTATGACCCGTCCTGCCGGCTCGCTGTACGACTAGCTCACATATTGCGTCAGTGTCAGGACTACAAAAGCTGAAACGAGATTGAAAGCACGTCGGGCTTTGAATAAGTTCAAATTTTATAATAAACGAGTCTTGGCTTGCTGTAGTCATTCCGACTTGAACTTTACTCATGCAATTAGATGCTACTAAAAGCCGCTTCACACCACCTGACTCCAGAATTGAGAGTAAAGTTAG
>VOMN01036884.1:0-24166 GCA_014899125.1 Orchestia grillus
GTGAGGGTAACACAGTGCATCTAGTGTACCCAGCTGAAGAAAAGGTGAAGGTAACACAGTGCATCTAGTGAACCCAGCTGAAGAAAAGGTGAGGGTAACACAGTGCATCTAGTGTACCCAGCTGAAAATAAGGTAAGAAAAACACAGACTATATTATAGGTCACAACTGTACTCAGGGTATGGATAACACAGAACATTTGGTGTTCACAGCGTAAAGGGAGATGGCACCCCAGAACAACTGACATTCACAGCTGCAGACAGGGTGAGGCCGGCCCAGTACAACTGACATTCACAGCTGCAGACAGGGTGAGGCCGGTCCGGTACAACTGACCCTGTATGGTGAGACAGATGAGCAACACGAAGCCTACCTGGACAGCCGCAAATACAGTAAGACTAACTGAGTAAAAGCAAATGAGATTCACGGTCGCAAAAAGTGAGTTCTATTCAATGAACAAACAGATTGAATTATTGATTACGTGAAGAAACATTAATTTATTTTCAGATGGAAGGGAGCCACATTCAAGGGACTTGCAGCTGTAGAGAGCAAAGTATTGCATAGCGTATACTGGCTCTCACATCTGAGTACGAAAATGCAGCAAAGTGTTAACTAGTCCTCACATCTGAACTCGGAAATGCAGCAAAGTGTTAACTAGTCCTCACATTTGAGCATGAAAATATAGCAATGTGTAAGCTAGCCTTCACATCTGAGCATATAACTATAACAAATTCTAAACTCACCCTCACATCTGAGAATGTAAATGAAGCTAAGTGTTAATTAACTAGCCCTCACATCTGAAATAGGAACAGTAACAAAGAATTAACTAGCCCTCATATTTGAACTTGGAAGAGTGCACAATTTTCAAGGTAAAATTACAGCCTGAGTCTCTGACTTCGTAGTCCTATATACAACTAGAAGAAATATCATGGATACGTGAACTTTTGTGGATTAATCGATGCTCAATGACAAATACTGATTTGTAAAGTTTGACGAGCTGTTAACTCTGACTAAACGAGAAGATGACGAATGTTGAGGCAAGAATTTCAATAAATTGGCCATCAAATGGAAATTGTGAGTAGATACCTTCAGACGCAGAGCAATGCCACCACCAAAGAAAAATTAGGGATCTCTTAAACCGAGTGAGTGCTATTTTGTTGCTTGTTTTGTGCAGAACCAAAGTGAAAAAAACCTGTCACTGCGTCTCTGAATTACAGACTTTAGTATCTGTGTGAAGGGACGACTAAATGCAGTCTACATCGTATCAAAGTATTTCAGCATGACGTGACAACGAAATTTTAAAACGTTATTATGGTGAAAAATCTTTTTTATATCGAGCACATTGCTCTTAGGTTTTATCAGAATTTTTTTGGCTTACAGAGATAACAGAAGAAAAATTTAAGGGGACGAAAAAAGATAGAGAATATTTCTGTGTAAAAATGAACAGAAACTATTATCTTTCCGAATGAGTTCGAGTACGTGGGAGACAATCGGAACATCGTTCTATTTATCCTCTCGTATCACACAATACGGCTTGCGTTTAGGGGCGTGGGAGAAGCGTCAAGAAAGGGTCCAGATCAAGCGCTTGACAGTGAGAAAGTACTTCAAAAATTCTCTATTGGAAAGCCACTGAAGACATCAATTGATTGAATATAACGATCCTTTGTACATTTAAAAAGTCAATTATCAAATTCATTGTATTATTTCTAGTGTAGTTTGCAGAAAAATATGTAATTCCGCATGGGAAAGCTCTTCTCAATCGATAAAAATTATAGTCTAAAAAATGAAGAGAAAGTTGAGAAAAAGTGAACAGAAACTTTTGAATTCCAGCAGGCCCATCAACTCTGATATGCATCAGCACTGTATTAGGTCCGTATCAAGTCTACATCTAACATGCATCAAGTTTGCATCTAATATGCATCAAGTCTACATCCAATATACGAGTGTTTTAGCTCTTCACCGAACATGCCTTCAGTGGGTTATTACGCTTGTATTCATTTGGTAACTTTGGTCGAAGCAATAGAAAAATATAATCTTTTTCAATTTAAATTTATTTAATTTTCAACTTGCAATCCATTTAAAATATTCAATTCACCTAATTCTAGTTTATTTTATAAGAGTATTGCAACTCTTTGTTCTATTTCAGAAACTCGAGGCGTTTCCCGGAAAGGTGATTTGCACAGCCGTCCGCCACCAGACTACATTTTACGTACCCCTCAGTGTTCACGACTCGCGAATGTACCAAAAAGCTTCGCAGGAGAAAAAAGAAACCAACGAGTAAAAAAAAGAAGAAAACAATTAACCCTCCGACGATCTCCCTGGCTGCCCTTTCATCGAGACATCTATTTCAGGCCATTTAGTTATTTCCTCAGCATTGGAAATAACTATTTCAGGCCACTTGATGATATTCTCAGCATTAGAAATAGCTATTTTTTTAGGCCACTTGATGATTTCCTCAGCATTTGAAATATATGCAAAGTCCAACATGTTCAGCATTTGTAGTGATGAATTTAGTTTTCCAAAAATGTCTAAAGCGATAAGAACTTAATTTTCTATCCCCAATGTATAAATTAAATTTGAAAAACATTTTATGCCTAGCTAATGTGACCGAATTGATGCAATTACTTCAAAATCATTATTTCATTTTTTGCATGATTATATTTCTTTCCAAAAATAGCTGTATTTTGCAAGCAATGTAATACATTCGATTAAGAAATTATTCCCGAGTCCTGAGTGAACGTTAAATATTCAGACAATTTATGTGCTGAATGTTAAATAAAACAGCAGTTTTTGTCTGTCTCAAAACATCCACAGTGGACGTGGCTCAATTTTTACTTGAGTTGCTATAATTGGAATCGCTGAAACTTCCAGCTGTGTAACACCTTCAGAAGAGAACAAAAGCTGAACCCGCTGGCGTTTTCCTTTTTATGATGTGACTCGCTTGACGAATTTTATTGCGACCCAAAAGCTCAATATCCTTTTCAATCAGGAGCAAATTTCGGCGGCTCCGCGTAAAACTCTTAATTTTGGCCCGTCTAAAATAAGCCAATCACTCGGGTGCTTAATTTCTCGCGAAGCTTTCGAAGCTGCGACGCTGTTTGCAAGCGGCTCGCTGCCAAAGTCCACTTGTAATCGTACCGAAAGATAAGTGTTCTAATATTCCCTTTCTAGGCCTAAGAATAAACCTTAACCGAAGAGTCGCAGGCGCCTATATATTAGTCTGTAACGTCACTACGTTTAAGAATGAAAACTGCTTGTGTTCGGGCGCAGCAATTTGCATCTCTCGTCACAGCTAGAGCGCGCGAACAAATGACATGCTCATTTGGATGTCCCTCAGGGCCCATGCGCCTCAGCAGCCCAGCATTCTGAATAACACCTAAATATCTCTGTCGCAAGGTCGGGTTTTGAGGCCCAGGATCTTGGTCTGGTTGCGCTTGGGAGGCATTCCCGGCAGGAGCGTGTAATTATGCGACAGATTTGTATAATGAGAGTAAGTTTTTAATGAAACGAACGAAAGAACAATATCACTAGGATTTCTGATGGAGGAGTTGGATATTGGAGAGGGGCGAGGGGCGTAGCTTGATGAAGAGAAATTTGGCTTATGGCAGAATGAGAGAAAGTGCTCAGCAATGAGGGACTTAGCGGAGGCGTGCTGCAGCAACTACGAACGCCTCTACGAAAATGCTGGAACAAGAGTTAATAATCAAGGGAGAAAATTTAACTTGTGGGCTCTTCCGGTTGTGACGGAGAGTGTCAATTTTGTGGGCCACCTAACAAGTGCTTAAGTAAGAGTGTCCTTTGCACTAAAAGTAAGTTACAAAATTCGAAATCCATACATAGGAGTAGTTTTAATATCCGCCTGAGAAATCCTACTGCATGTACTAGTAGTGATTATACTAGTGTTGTTAGATATCCCAAGACATGTGAGACCATTCACAAACATGTAAATGTACTTATTTACTGTAAATGAGAATCCAGAGATAAAAATGAAAATTAAACATTTCGTTACATTGGCATACAATAAATACAAAATGGTCACGAGGCAGAGTAACATTGTGTTGGTACAGTAAAATTTCACCCGAGGTACCAACTCAAATTTACACTCGTGGATGTAACTGTAGAAGCTGTGGTGGCTTCTCATGTGACTGTAGTATTTCCATTAGTGCAAATTACATCAACAAGTGCAATAGACGCAATAATATTTATAAAATCCCAATAAGAAGGGAGAAAACTTCGCTACTGATGGCGCCGCCTCGCTGTCACAGCAGCAGCAGTAGCGACCCTTCTGTCGATGGCATTATGAATAGCGCCTTCATTACGATCTAATTAAAAAGAACTCCCTCAATTAGAGATTAAAGAGCCATTCATGGCACATGTTACCCGCCATTAGAATGAGGTGTTTTTTTTACCCTCAGAAAACAGACCCTGTAGTGCCTGGCTGTGCCGCTGAGACGCAGGGGAATCAGGATTGCTATGGAATTCTGGGACTCCAATAAATGATTGTGGGTCATTATGCATACTTCGGTAAATATGGTAGGGAAGTGTAAATTTTGATAGAATAAAGGATTATGAACATAACATCAAGTATAACAATACTTTAATGAGAAAATAAACTATGAAAATGATCTTAATTGTAGCACGTAAAAATTCCCTATGAAAGAGTGGGCAATATATTGAGTACTCTTGATTTAAATTTGACCAGTTTTGGATTAATGTCAACTGCTGAACTAATTTCAATTTTTTCGATGAATTTCTATGATATATTCTAACTTTCTGGTTAACTGATATTGATTTAAATTTTTAACCAGCGGATTCATAAAAAATTGTAAAGGAATGAGCTCAGTTTTTTTATCATTCTTCATTTTGACAAACATATAGCAAGTATTACGCACAAAATCGTTCGTTTTGAATATTTTTGTTACAATTTCATTTTTGAATAAATATCTCTGGGAACATTGGCACTTCAGATCCTTCGTGCTACAAAACACGACTCGTGTTTGGCCACGATGTACGTACGTGATTGTGGTTCATATTGGGGATTTCGATGTTGTAACATTTTTACTGTGTATCCTTTGTCAGGTTTCATTTTCACTAAGGCATTCATGAAGGCTTATTTCTGAATTTTCAAGCCTTGACATTTTTTTCTACGCAATGATTGGCTTTGCTTCGGTTCCATATTGTACATCTAAATTTAACGCTGTCGCTTTACCTGACTGAAACTTTTCCTCTACACCATGATTTCTCCTTGCCTGAAATTTGTTATATTTAAGAATATCTTTTCATGAATAATTGTTAAATGCTGCAGTCAAAATTGGGTACCAAAAAAGGGCTATTCAGGAAATAGTTCGAGTCAACTTTTTTCATAAATCGTCAATTTTTGGTGTTCGCATTTCCGATGAGTTTTTACGTCACTAGCAACAAACTCTGCGCTGGTCGAATAGAAGCTATGTGACACATAAAATATTTGTGGCATTTATTTTTAAAATTCAAATAAGCCTACCACACTGTTCTAAAAAATATCTGATTGAAGATTTTTTGAAATACAATCAACCATCTGCATACATGATTTCATGAAAATATGTAATTAAAGCTTCTAGAATAGAATAAATTTGTACACTGTTGTAGCCTTTTTTCAGGGTAGGAAATATTTAACCATTGCAATCTAGCCACGAAAAAATGAAATATAGTAATAAGTCAAAAATCTCCCGTAAACCATTCCCCATGAGATACATTATGCAATTCTACTAAGTGGTCCTTCAAACAAGTTAATCACGACTCTAGCGAGGTCGCTGCACGCAAGGGTAGCAAAACAACACGCTGCTTGCTAATATTCTTTTACCTGAGACGAACAGATCGCGTACGCAAGGAAAGCGTCGCCACCTCAACGCAAAATGCTCTAACCTCACAGAATGTCACGCCAGTTATCCGGTTTCCAAGCAGGCCTTTCGGTAGCAGTGCTCCGCCGAACATCAATGACCCAATACCGAAGCGTTATGGGCAGTTTTTCCGTAAGCAAGCGGCCTATTAACACGCCTAAGATTGCCTCTTACGCTCTTGATATAGCCATCAATATTCTCAATTGAGCCTTAACAGAACCTTATTGGATCCGATAATATCGCTCATGCGCCAGCATTAGTTTTGCTCGGTCGAGCCTAGTATTTTTATAAGAAAACTCAGACTAAACGAGTACTGGTGATTTGCAATTATTTATTATAAGTATGAAGTATGCTCGCATGCAGAGCAAGGTTAACTACATATTCTCGTATTGATGAAAAATGACAAGAAAGTTATTGCATCAAACTGCAATCAACTTGAAAGTGGCAGTGATCTATTCGAATAGATTGATATGCACGAAATTCAATGTAGGCCACTTGCTTGAAGATGAAAATCTAATGCAATAATATTTGAATTTTCTTCATCAGATTTTAGAGATATATCTAAGTACCGATGAAAGATAACGTGTAATATTTTTGACAAATGGTGGCAACGAACTCAAGTCGAGATTGAAAAAGAATAAATTATAGGCATTTAATTTGAAGACCAACATGCTCCCATAATTGCCAAATGATGTTCGTACTCGTAAAAATTCAGATTTTGTAGCATTCACTAACTTCCCTTTCAATTTGATGGTATATGTTTAACAATGTTCTTTAAAAAGAAATGGTACACATGCCGAAATTATGAGGAGAGTAGAAGGCCAGGAAGTGGAAAAGGATTCCAAACATCAATGCTGGTAAAGCGTTGTACAAGGTGAAGCAAAAAAATGGGAGTTTTTGAAAAATCATGTAAAAATAACATGCTAAACTTACAAGTTTGATTAACAGCAATTGAACCAATTTATCTTGCCTTTTAAGAGACAGTAATCCCAATTACGAATGCTTGGAAATTACGTCCTGCAAATGGCATCCTACTCTACGTATGCATTCTTCCAATCTGTTTTTGAGGTTCCTCATTGACTACTACAACATCTCAACTGGGATAATACAAATTTCGTCTTGAATTCTTTGTTTCAGTTCATCCAGTGTTCTCGGCACAGAACACTCGAAAAAATTAATTTTGGATGAATTTCGGCACTGGGCAGGACTGTGTAGGCTGCATATCAACACCCGTTTAAGATAGGAACTGGTTGGATAAATTTCAATACACCAGCACTCAATACCAGAACTAGCCACTCGAATACTAGTATTCTAATAAAATACTAGAACAGGAAACACAAGTACCAGAATATCAGAATAAAATTCTGCTTAAAACTTGTCACACGAATGCCATTGCTTCTGTATAGTACAAGAATGAAAGTTATAGTAGTGATAGTATAGATAGCAGCGCTTCTCTGACTTGGACTATTTCACACCGAAAAAGAAGGGACCATTTATTATGGACTACAGAAAACGCTGAATCTATACCCAGTGTGTATTCACATGCAGCATATGCCCCCGAGGGGAAGAACAAGAATACAAAGCAGTTCTCGAATACAGCACAACGCAATTACACTGCGCTGGCCACACGTACAGCAGCACACCAGCACGCTGCCAGTGCGCCCGCCGGCCACAGTGATACTCATACAAAAATTATTTTACAAAAACTTGGAGAAACGATTTTTCTTACCCTGCATTTTAACAATGGTGAAGATGTGGAAGAATTTTAATCGAACTTTAGTTGCAGTTTAAAAAAATCTTATCGTCATATTTTAGGACTGCCTTATAATTACAAATTCTCATATTTAATCGTCGAGAAATTTTAAGTCATCAAATTGAACCAAAATTAATAGTGAACTTCATCATAGAATGATGGTTCTACACAGCTCTATTTAGGATATAACACAAAGATTCATATTAATTATTTGCACAACGCTTTAAAAAAACTGACAAAATTAGACGACCATGTTACTTCCAAACCTGTTTCATTTCTAGGAAGATCAGATTAAGATAATTTTTTCTGTTTTTACCCCCAATGCACCACACAGAACTCAGGAGAGTTCTGAGAAATGGCATATCTAAAAAAAAAGTTTCGTTGTGTCTAATACTTTCTCAAGAACAGTAATTTTACTACATCTGGTGGGCAAAACTGGTAACAAAATTTTCATAAAAACAAATGTTCTCAGTAAAAAGCGTAACAGCATGCATGGCTATCAGTTCCCTACTTCTCTACCGCACCAAATATTTTTTGCAACTAAAACTCTCTCGGACGGATTCTTCTTTATTCATATACAGTATCCGGTTTGTTATACCTGAGTAGAAAAAGTTTATCAAATTAGTATTACTCTTACCGTGTACTATATGTACTCACAAAGCTAATTACAATTTCAAACTTGAAAAAAGTCTACGGACTTTAAAACCAGTGTTAAAGTATCTCCAAACTGATACATAGCTAGTGGATGTAAGAAGTAATTTGATCCATACCAGTTGGAATTATTTCAGATGAATTTTCTCAGCAGACGTAGAAAATTATCTAATTATCAGAAAATAAAATTAAATGAAACTATGCTCAGTGGATATATTACAATAAAATAAATAGCAAAAGTTTATCAATTTTTTTTATTACCCCCAAAATGACACTGATCACTGAACCAATATGCACAAAATGTGACCATCATCTTTTTTCAGAATTGTTGTGTTTAGCCAAATTCTAAGCCAGAAAGCACAACACCAGTCCAAAACTGCCCATGGAAGAAAAATTCGAACAAATACCGCATACCAGCGTGATAGGCGAAGGTCGTGAGAGCAATTTGAGCGGCGCCAGTGTCCCACGTCTCATGCCTCTCAGCGTTTAAAGCTTCAACGGAACGGAGGCTCGGTCCGTGGTGCAAACGGCTTCGATTTTGAGTGAAGGCCTGCAGCTTTTGGGATTCGTTTTGAATGACCATTCAGTGCTTCGATCGTCACTTGGACCTTCCCGGAATTTTGACGAAGCTCGACATAGCCAACACAACTATAATGGAGTATATTTTTGATGACCGACCCCCGTGGAGTGGTGGCACCTGTCTGAGAGAGCGGCCACACCGTGGGACCTTGTCGCGGTGCCCAAGCCTAGGGTTCCTCTGGGACCATCAGTGTAGCAAGCCGCGCTACATGCATGTCCTGTAGAAACCATTGACGATATCTTTCTAGCACAATCGAGTTACTTTCTCAGCCTGCAGATATAATAATATGGTATACGTGATGAGCTTTATTTTATGAATTTAACATAGATAAGTTAATGGATAAATTTGAATCGGGTTATAACAAACTTGAATTGATTTATCAATATATAAGAATTGATTAACAATTGATAAAACAATAATTGATTATTGATAAACTAAATAATTGATAAGTGATAGACTTGAGAGTTTATGAAATAATTAATTTAAAATTCATGAATTTTACATTTGATTAATATCTATTGGTTTTGAGTTAATGGCTATAAATTGAAATTGATTAGGTTCACCAAACTGTGGAAACATATTTAATACTCAACTTGAATTATAGTAATTTTACGATCACCAGGCTTATATGTCTATGTACATTACATATCATACAGGGTGCTTAAGAATTCTTTAAGTAAACTCTAACACGAGGCTTAATTGGTGAAATAAACACATTTTACTCTTTGAATTCATATCTGGAAATGCTTAGATGAAAAGTTACTGTATTTGCCTTGGTAAAAAAATTAAAAATTGAAGTCAGACCGGCTATTTTATTATGAACAAACAATACGGAGTTTAAAAGTATGTTAGTTAATCACAGTAGGTTGTCAAAATTTCGTCCGCTTGCTGCGATGCATGCGCGGAAGCGCAGGCGCAATGATTGCCGAACTCGTGCGAAGACACCAGGAATTGTAATTATCCTTACAGAAACGTTAATAATACTGCTCATGAGATCTTGGTTGAACAGAACTAGTGTTGCGTACAGTGAACTCTTCAGGTGTCCCCAAAAGTATAAATCTAAGAAGGTCATGTCAGGAGACTTTGTTAGCCAGGAGATTTGTCCGCCACGACCAATTCAGCGGCCTGGATACCGATCATCCAAGAACTGCTTAGCGATAGTCAAAAAGTGTGCTTGAGTACAATTACGTCTGAATTACATCTCTCTGTGGTTTGCCAAGGCGACATTTTGTAGCAACCCTGGAAATACTTCATTTAGAAAGTCCGGTAAATGCTTCCACTCAGTCTTTGCAGCAGGACGTAAAGGCCGATCAGAGAGTTGTTAATAACCTGTTCTGACTTCAATTTTTTATTTTTCTACCAACACATTCCAACTTTCAAATCTCCGTAACTTCTTAACTAAGCATTTTCGGACTTGCCTCCTTTGAGTAAAATGTGTTCATTTCCCCAAAACAAACCTCATGTTAGAGCCTCTTCGAAGAATTCTGAAACACTCTTCATATTTTACATATGCTCTTCACTGAACCAAAACATAGGTTGGGTCTACGGAGGCTAGTACGGCGCTGTCTCACTTTTGGACAGTCCCCCAACCAGAGGGGGATCTCACATCCCCCCCCCCACGGGGTCTCACTAGAAGCGGCTCATTTTGCAGTTCATTGCCTAATTAATGCATATTTTCTGCTTATTATTTCGGACAAAGTAAACAACAAAATGGTTTCCTGTTGTGTCATTGCTCCCTATATGAAACCTCTTTCCATCAGTAGTCTATGCTTAAATCACATTTTCTAAAACATAGTTAAGTAAGAATACTACTTTTAATTTAAAACGTAAAATGGAGATTTGAAAAAAATATTATGCATTACAGCATCTTCATGTACAGTATGTTTCTTCGACGTTGGCTGACGATTTCACAGGCTTTCGGTATCAGACATATCACAAATTATGTAAATAAATTCTCCAAAAAACACGCACAAGCAATTTTTTCTCATTTAATTGATGGAAACTAAAAAGAAGCAATGGCTTCTTGATAAATGCTATCGATCGATCTTCATGACACTCAAACGATTGAACATTGATAATCATTGTTGTTTTACGGAGAAGACGAGTGATTTGTTGTAGCTCGCTGCTGTAACATTTTAACATTGTAACATTTTCGAAATACGTACTTACATATGTTGCTTAAAATAGCGTATGTATAGCCATACTTTCTAGTATAAATGACGAGCGTAACCCTAAAATAAAGAACCATATGAAATTTTCAGAAACGCAAAATAAATCAAACACTATATTTTTAGAGCACTACATTAAACTGGATTCCCGCATGCATGTGAACTTTGGTACCCCCGCCAGCATGTGAACTTTATTACCGCTGCTTGCTTGAGTAAAATACTATCTATTTCATCCCGATAGCTGATTTGTTATTCATTTTGAATTTTACACTATTAGCGAACGTGCTTGAAATTTGGAGCACGAACGTGCATTTGCAAACCTGCGTGAAACTCAAATTTTGACTCGCAATAAAAGGATGTGCAAAATTTATTTCGCTGTACTTGTAGGATCATCTGAAACGTCATTAGGAAACTAAAACTAACTTAAAAACTCTACTGTAAAAACTTGGCTTAACAAAACGCGAGCAACAACCCAGGTATGAAGCATTGCTCACACAATGGCAACAGAAAGTTAAATTGAGGGATTTTCATTATTAGCTAATAAGCACTGCAGTGCTCATCTGACGCATCTTGTGCGATCCATTTACTGCAGGTTTTCTAGTCACTAAAGTGAATTGTTCATATCCAAATTCAGCATCGCTGCATTCTATCTCAGAAAAATGAACTGCTAACATGAACTGCTTATGTGTAAATTCAGTATCGTTGCATTCAGTCCTAGGAATTTGAGAAGTTTAGCTTGTGTACTTTACTGTTTCGCTCATAACATTGTTCATTGGAATCATGTTCAAACGATGGCATATACATAGCACGATATCCTGTTAGTGTCCTTGTTTCAGAGCATTGGTAGCGAAGTATGTTTTACATATGCACTTGACTAGGATTATCTATGAAAAAATGTAATTTGCAATGAGTTAATACTCTTTGAAACATTTTTTATTATGCATTACCATATAACATCGAGCAACATTACCTTGTGATATCAATTAAAAAATGCAACTTATTCACGTTTTCGTTATTCACAAGACGTTGGTCTCATATTATTTTGATGAGTTGCAGCTCGCAGCTTTTGCCCGGGACTGTTCCACATTTTCCTCGATGAGATCATTTGTTACGTGAACGTTTTTCAACGGAAGTTTTCAACAAGAAGATATTTTTTCTTTGAAATTTTTCCATGGATACTTTAGCACGTCAATGTTTGAGGTTTTCGCACAGTTTCACTTTAAAAAAAGAGCAAGGTAGGCCACTTTCTAATTTATCATTGTTTATTATGAGAGCTACAACAATGGCAAAGAAGGTGTTAAACATCAGAAGTGAACGTTTCGACTATATAGGCCATTTTCAACACCTCAAATGGGAATTATAAAGTGCGTCAACACAGGAATATAACGTTCAGAATGCAGTCATTTAAAGGCTAAGCCAATTGTAAGTGAAATGCGGACTGAGTATCGTTTAAAGCAAGTTTATCTCGTAAAATAAACAAGGATTCTAAAATGCGTAGCTCTATAGAGCCTGACATCGAAACAATTACTGTAAAATCGTCCAGGTGCACAGCAAGATCAAGCTTTTTTGCATAAGTACGAATAGCGGAATTAGTGGGAGCTGCGAGAGGTAGAGGTTTACCTTAGATGTTATTTTTTTTCAGCTAAATTCAACACGTTTCGGAGTGGATTTAACGAGTAAATCATCATATATTTTTGAACTGAAGTTCCTTACATGTAAACCTGAACAAAACAAAAATTGTTCTCGTTTCCCCAAAGTGCAATGATTCAAATGTGTTTTTGCTACCATCGTTATTATTCACCAGCTACTCTGATGAAACGAGAAATAAATACAATTTTAGCTCGTTCTGCGAAATATCCAAATGTCAGGCCACGATGAAAAATAGCTTGGCTTTCCGTAGTATCACAACCAATGACATTTGTCATGGATATACAATTTCTATTCGTGCTCATCTTTTGAAATGGCAATCCCGTAACGAGAGCCAATCTTTCCAGTCAGACTTTATTTTAGCTTTTGGGAGAGAGACAAGTTTAGGGAAACTTTGTTCAAGTTATTGCTTTAAAGTTATTGCAATAACATGAGGCGAAGCCACCACCAGTTACCTGCCCTTCATATTGCGCCTCTTATTCTTTTGACTCTGGAAACTCTATGCTAAGTAAGGCCTGACAAAAATCCACGGCAAATCGCAGCCATTGTTGACTTTGTAATAAGGAATTGAATAAATCTTACACACGGTAGGCTATGATATAGAATGAAATGATGCGAAAAACAGAATGTAAAAATGCAAATGTCGACTTTTGTGTCCCAAGATAAGCGAGTTTTTGTAATTTAGAGAAACAATTTTGACGGTTTAATCGATCTTTACTGCGTCATGATATATTAGTCTCTCTGTGCTTCTTTATGTTATGGTAGAAGCCACGCAACTGTAGATGGTACCTATAAAATAACAGTTATCCACAATAACTATTTACTGTTAACTCAGTAACAAACTTCAAACGTCCTACTATCCAATGCTTTAGACCGATGAAAGTATGAAAGCAAGTATAAATTTCTCTCCGATAATGGCAAAACAGAAAATAGTTTAATAATGTCATGCATATTGATTCGAAAATTGAAAGTGTTTTTGTGAATAATATTTACCAATGACAGTTTTTTCTTCCATACTGAGAACAATGAGGGGTTATATATAAGAAGCGCGGCGGCTTATAAGAAGCGCCGTCGGGATGCCCCTCCCAACACCGAACTCGTTCTCACACCGTCGTGATATTGTGATTTTAAGGCCGTACTTTGTAGTTCGAAAAATTATCGATGTTTTACCGCTTAAAATTCATCCAAACAACGATAATTTTGTACAACACTTCGTTGGCAACTTTACAATTTTGTGACCTCGTGTAAATTGAGTCATTTGACGAGTATAATTTAGAGGTGATTAGACGTAAAGAATAATAACTGAGCGCGTTGAAATACTTTGCATTCAATACTCATCACTCAAATGAGCGCAGTATACAGTATATCAGTCACAATTTAACTTGAAGACGTTAAAATTTTCCAATTATGAGTGCAGTTTGTAGCAACTCAAGCATTACAAATTAGTAAATTTTTCAGAGGCAAATATGAGCTCTGATCAATCATTTTTTCCTTGAAAGTTTTCCTATGTACATATTTTTTTCAATGATTAATAATTTTAATTCAAAATTTTTGTTTTTACAATTCGCATTTTCACTCATACAAGCGCATACCTGTATGCTGAAATTTACTTAGGTCCTCTTTTTTTCAGATAAAACAGAGAGAACCACCATATTGGTTTCATTCCAAATGGTTTACTCATTTGAATATCAGCAGTTACCGTGTAAATCGAGAAAATCACTTACATTAGCGCTCCTAAAGACACAAGTACAATAGTCATACTCATTTATCATTATTCACAATATTAAATCCTGTTACATCTTTTCAAGAAAAAATTATTCATTCACAGTAAACTTGCGCACGGCTGATAAAATGTATTAATTATGAGTCCAAAGTGCACCTCACTCTTTTAACATCTCAGTTTCGTCTACAGCCATTGCTGTTCCCCCGATTCCTCCCACTTTCAAACCCCTTTCAGCCCCCCCTTTTTGGCGACCCCCCTCTTAGACCCCGCTATAGATTGTTCCAAATTACGACCCGGCCTCACCGATTCCAAAAGTTAACGTTTCTTAATAAATTGCCGGGGATATTGGCAAGACTGGGTGGGGGTGAAGCGGGGATCTGGGGGTTCACAAAAGGGCTTAATGAGATAACTATGCCGCTCTGGAATAGCCACTGAGCGCTCAAACTCCTCCATTTGGATTCTGCGAACACAGATCAAAGGAAATTATGTTCCTTGAGTAATGAATTGTCGAAAATTACCTTTGGACGGAGTCCAGGCGACGTAATTCTGAGACTTGCAGAAAGGGAAACTTGCGTACGCTGCAAGTGGAGACTCACAAATTCTTGAGGGGATGCGGGATGAAATTATTAGGATTTTGCTGCCGTGGTGGCCGCCTTCGTGAGACGGATTTGAGAGCCGCGACTTTATGCGTCGCTTAAAACAGCGCTCTAACTGCTACCAGTGAACGTTGTATGTGGAACGTCACATAGCATGTTAGTTTTTGGATTTCATTCTCCAATGATCAGGAGTGTAAAAGCGCTCTAACTGCTATGAGTGAACGTTGCATATGGAACGTCACATAGCATGTTAGTTTTTGGATGGCATTTTCCAATGATCAGGAGCGATTTCTTCAATAAAAATAATCAAAGACTTTTTTTGTAAGGTGGTATGAAGTACGTCAAATAATAAAAACGTAAAATCGGTTGGTATAATGAAGTTAATCCAAGCGAACCAAAGATAATTGTCATTTTTTCACGCTTTGTGAGTCTATTAACCATCAGTGTTCAAAGTTTGCTTCTGGTCAAATATGTTGTTAGTTATGAGTATTTACCTCTATCGAAAGTCATTAAAGAATACATTGATTATCTGTGATGAACATTCTTATCTACTACAAATAAAGGACTTGTTTAAGTACGTATATTCTTATCTACCGATCACTAGAAACATTCTTGGCACTGACATCACCAGTCCACCACGCCTACAGTCCATCAGAAACACATTTCAGTCACTGACATCACCAGTCCACCACGCCCACAGTCCATCAGAAACACATTTCAGTCACTGACATCATCAGTCCACCACGCCCACAGTCCATCAGAAACACATTTCAGTGACTGACATCATCAGTCCACCATGCGTACAAAATCAATGTACATACTTTCTATGATAGCTTTGCAAACAAGAATTCTGAATAAATAAAGTGTGTTGTCCACCAGTAACGTACAGATATTCTAATCGCACAGGCAAAATTTATCGGTACTTGGAGTTTAAACAATGGTAATGTATTCGTTGTATTGGAACTAACATGAAATCAATGATTTTTCGAAAAATAATGCCAAATTTTTTTGATGAATTGGAATCATATTTAGGGGAAACGCACTTTATTTGTAACGTATGATTATCATGATAATGAGAGTCGCGCTGATTACCATGAAAATCATATAATGATGATGATGTTGATGATGATGATGAATAACCAGCTATGATTAAAAAAACATTTTTTTATTTTCTACCTCACCAAAAATCATACGTAAAGAAACTTACATGCATCAACTGGTCTCATTCACCTTTTCTCGCTACATCCTTCAATTGTGCTTGGAGACCCCACATTTCCAGCGATGCTCACACATTTCCAGGGATGCCACTCGTAAACTGTACGTAGCACTGATGATAAATTTTGATGTGATAAATTTTGTACTGAATTTCGGTGTGAAGCATTGGCGATATCATTCATTATAATTAAAAAGTGGTTCTGTTGACTTTTTGATGTGCACAGTGAACTTTACGTAGCAGAGCGACATCTACGCCCTCTTGCCCTCACCAGGGCTCATTGAGAAACTCGATCATCAACTATAGGGTCTCATTAATCGCGTCTGATTAGCAATAATGAGAACTCATTAAGGAGCTCCCAGCTGATTATCCGCCTTGTTAATCACTCGTGTGATCATTCACGCCTGAGATTATTTATGCTCATTCGGTAGGGCTGATTAGGAGTTTTCTGCGTCACTGGCTGCCGTAATTGACGCGCTTTATGCAGGGGTGTCCGCCCGCTCTTTTTTATTGCGCCCAGTTTTTAATTGGATGACGTCTTTTCAGCCCTTTTTTTCATGAAAATTTCCTTCGCAAACACTTGCTAAAATGAAATGAATCCGTGAAATAAGAACACGTGGATGTTTTTTGGTGTATGAATCGTGTTATCGTGACAATGGAGCATAAAACCATTTATTTTTAAAACGTTCCCCCTCGACATTCATGGAACGCGAGCGAAGAAATTAAGATCATTATTTAAATGTAAATAAAAATGCACAACGGAGAGAAACCTATTATTCGAATCGTTAAAGGGTTTTTGTAGTGTGTGCAGAAACGAAATGACTGCCGGACAAGACACACGAGCCGCGGTGTGCCTCAAGAATACGTGAAGTCGAGGTATTCCTCAAGCAAAGATGTGTAATAACGGTTGTATTTTCAGAGTTGATGGCTACTATGTTATAATGTATAAAAACTGAGTGTATCATTTACGTGATATCTACAAAAGTATGTGCTTAATTTATAGATACATAAAGATTCATGTTTTAACAGAGATGGACTTTCAAACAAACTTACATTGAAATATAAATTCCTAAATATATCTCAGTCCGATTCCATACCAAGTGCTTTTAAAACTTCCAATTCCAGAGAAAAAAAATAGTTGATTTATCATATTTTCATTCAATATTTGTTTACAATCACTTCCTTAGTAGTTCTTGTCATCAATACGACAAAAATATGTAATTAATGGCGTACAAAAGTTACGCTGGTAAAAATTGGAGTTAATTTTCGCCTGAATTTTGGAGACAAAAAAATGAGGCATGAGGTGTGTGTGCTCTTATTTTTATATCTTCTAAAGTGGACGATGGTCGACGTAAAAAAAATTATATTTTTGAAATCTTGTCAGGAATTGTAGATCCCACCATTCCGGACTGGTGCGACATTCCCATGCACATTTCCCTCCATAGTACAAGTATAATTCATATCCAAAATTGATTTCTTTCTCTATAATGTATGCACGATCATTAATAGTTTTTTCACAAAGTGACAACAATTGTTACCTGACATATTAACAAGTTACCTTATTATGAGCATAAATATACGGAGAAAATCAGCTACAGATTCGTCAAGCAGCAATATGAGATCAGATGATGATACACACTCTTTCTGTACAGGTACGTAGCAGCGAGGTGTTAGCTGCTCTGTGTAGCCAGTGGGCAATTCTGATTCTCGTCAGCACTCAATAGTTATGCAACGGGTGTAGTTTGTACCAAAGAATGCCTGGTGAGATTTGTGAATCCCGTCGGAGAAGAAAAGACTTAGCTTGTTCGTATTTGCGCTCTGTAGTCAAGTGCTGCGCTGACGCTGCCGGTGGCTCTGGAAGCGCTCGCGGGTTGCGTTTCTCCATGCAGTGTTCGTTTAAAGTGCTACGATAGAACGATAGCTGGAAGAAGGGATAGTTATTCACGATACTTTTGTCTTGCCAAGTAAAATGAAGACTCCGCTGGATGCAATTACGTGTGTTATTTAATTTGGGAACTGGAGGATTAAGCTCTTTACTACATGAATTTTTACTTTGCATGAAAAATTTACAAACGATTCTCAAAAATGACGCTTTTATATGCTGATAGTGAATTAAATATGAAAAAAATTGTAATTTCGATTATTTCAGCTTTGATTTAGGCTTTTTTGATTTAAAAAGCAAATTTGAAACAACGACTTTTACATGCAGGTGGAATGAGACCGAAATAACCATAGCGTGTAATTTGACTCCATGACTTTGACTCGTTGATCGGGCGGTTTATTTACCAATGCTTCACTCAAAACGAGTATGCATCGTATGCAAAATCGCATACATCGTAAGCGAGTATGCATCGTATACAAAATCGTATACATCGTAAACGAGTATGCATCGTATGCAAAATCGTATACATCGTAAACGAGTATACATCGTATGCAAAATCGTATACATCGTAAACGAGTATGCATCGTATACAAAGTCGTATACATCGCAAACGAGTATGCATAGTATACATTGTTTGCCAATGCATCGTACACAAAATCTATTATTTCCATGTTTGGACAATGCACTAATTTTGAATAAAAATGGTGAGGTAATATGCCGAAATGGGGGGCAATTTCACGCATGTGTAAGGTTATAGGACTGATGTGTTCATTATTATTATTTTTGTAAAATTCCTGTGCGCAAGTTAACTTCACGTAACTAAAAGCATCACTAAAAGCATCAATAACAACTGTTTTTTCAATTATTCTGTGCATTGAAGTCTCTCTTCCATGAAACAAATTTGCATGGAAAGTATTTCAGAGAAACTTTTTCACATTTGTTGTAGTTGAAAACTTTCTCCAGTTTCTCGTAGTCCACTGCAACCCAAACAAAATATCACAAGTTTATGCTTGAGTTATTTAGGTTTCCACAACGTTTCTGCATTCAGTTTTGCTACTGGAAACTTATCTATGTATTTCACCAGGGATTGCGAATGGTGATACCATATGTAAATTTCGTGATATCTGACCTATGATGAAACCAAAATAAACCAAAATGAATGCACACGAAATTTAGTCAACGTGTGTATATTTGGATAACAATTTCAGTGTCCGCAACACTCTCTCGCTTCATGTTATTCCGCTGCACTTTTACGAGTAAATTATCATGCTAGGAGTCCCAATGCAAGCCACCGTGAAAAGCTCCAATTTAGTACTCGCGTGAAAAAAAAACCAGGAGATGCTACAGCTGTAACATGTATACATTATGTAGGTACAGCTGCCTCTCCATGTTGATTTATAAATGAGTCCAGCAGACGTAGTCGCATGAGAAGTTCATTTCTGCATGCGGTCGTGGCGAGTTAAGCGTTCAAAAAGTCTACGATTTCTATTTCTAGTCTTCTCGTAATTCAAAACTGATGTCGAAAGAAATCAAAATCGCCAATTTTGATTTTCACCCTAGATTTCCCAATAGAAAAATCCACTTTAAAATAAACTTCGATTTTAATGTGAAAAGAGCAGCCAATATTGCGTATTTACGAAGCCTCTCCCCGGAAATATTTGCGCCTTTTCGTTCTCAGCACAACCTAGCAACTGCAGATGTATTGAACAGATTCGAGCTTTCATTCTAACAAAAATCCAGACAAATTAAGAAGGGCTACGAAAAAAAGCGGGCTAAAGAAGCACAAAAGTTGTAAGGAACAGCAGGCGTTTAACGGGCCTATTATTGAAAAAGGGTTCAGTCCAACTGATTTATAGCTGAATCAGCGCCGTAGCCGCCTTCCCGGCCCTGTATTGCGATGCCTTTGAAAAATTAGGAGCTCTTTTTAAACGAGGCGTGCGATTTATTAAGAGGCACTTTATTGAAATTAAGTGCGGGCGTTCCAAGGAGCTGTTGTTCGCAGCAGCAGTATCAATGACTCAGTGTTCGCCAAAGAAGTTCTTCATGTTCGTTTATCAAATGACAGCTTTGAAAAATAAAAGAATTTGATAAGTGAAGGTTCCTTGCAGAAGAAAGAGGTGCTGCTGAATGACTCACGAGTCCCAAATGAATGATTTGCTAGAGGTTTGTTATCCACGACAGTGCTACACCACCAGCAAAATTGGATATTCATTTTAATTCATAATTATTATCGCTTTTTACTTAATAACTGATGCTTTTTCAGACAATTTCTTGTTCTTCTTAAACACAAAAAAATTGCAAGGTATTCAAGATAAATACGTTGGCTTTGTTCAACGACAATTAAGACTTTCAAGGCTTGAACAGACGGATGAATTTCTGTGTCCAGAAATGGTTTATACTGGAAAATTGTAATTTGAATGTAAGATAATTTTATGAGTCAAGAAAATTGCTAGGTAAAAAAAATTTCCTTATTACCAGCAATCTGAAGAGAAAGTCTTGAGGATACGGTGACAAAAGGTAACCTCTCAAAAAATTATCTAAAATGAAGGTAATGTACAATGGAATTTGCTGTTCAAGAAGGGGAAAAATCGAAAGGATGAACAACACATTCATACTTTCAAAAGCTACATTTTTTATTAAGTGTGCAGCTGGAGCTCAAAAATCGCAATGCTAACTAAACAGAGAAAAAATAATGCACATAACAATTATCAGCTTTTCTTCAAAGTAACATCCTCGGACTAAAATGGAACGAAAAAGCCTCGAGAAAATTTGGTCGCTACGTCACGCTTCAGTTTGCGTCGTGAAAGGATGCCAGTTGTTTGACCACGGAGCGCTATGCGTTCAAGTGAAATTCAGCGACAACGAAAACAAACTCTGCTCCTTGACATGGACGGTGCTTTGAACGCCATCGGATTGATATCGTGTAAAAATTTCTTAGAAAAAAAGCGCTTTCAAATTTTATGGAGCCGATTATGTTGCAACGCAACTCCCGATTTTAGGCTTGGCATCAACAGACGAAATTTTTTCACCATACTGAATAAACAAGCATAATTTCAAGCGAATTTTGACCCGTGCTTCAATGAAAGTTGATGCGATTTTTCTACGGCAAGGAATGAAGCTTGCTCTCAGAATGCCTCACGGAAGTTCTTACCGTTGCCTGGCGGGGAATTGTCCAACAGTATTTATATCTCTCATTTACCTCAAACCTAATGCTTTTAATTCGTCCTATTCTGAAACGCTTGGATGGAAAGCCTATTCATGACACATGAAGATCGATGTGAGCCTAAGCTCAGATAATGTGGAAATAATTTTGCTCATAATTCTTTCTTCTTTCACTGGCTCGGAAAAAGTTGTCATTTGTAGATTTTCAATACTGCCTCCACTTGTTCATTAGTGAATTACGGTAGTTAACGTTAGATTAGTATGCTAATTCTCTCTCAATGTACTTCGTGCTAGTAGTAGGTAGGCGAGAACCCCCCCCTCAGCTTGAGGCAGAGGTGTAGGATTTTGTCATGGTCACTTTAACGTGTATACGGAAGGGCTAGTAAAGGAAGTGATTATGAAGACACTATTCAAGGGCTTGACTCTGGCAGGAGTGGAACGAAGAATATTTGATGTGAATCAGTTGTTATTTCAAGATGATACTACCATAATAGCTGACTAACAAGAGAAATTTAAAAGACATGAGTTTGGTAAGGTGTGTGACACACTGAAGCTGAGGATGACTGTGAGTAACGCGAGGTGATGAGGTACACAAGAGATGCAAAGGTAAGGAAAATGAATGTTAGCCTAAATGGACAGGCACTGGAAAAGGATATGATGATGTTTCAATACCTTGGGGCAAGTGATTCTACATATGAGGGATTGAAGAAGATCTGACCTATAGATTGGGAAAGGTTATCAGATATGGGGAGTTTAACGAGGGGTGCTTGGTGCAGAAGTTTAAGCATCCAACTTAAGAGGAGTCTGTACGAAAGTGTTGTGGTTCCAACAGTGTTGTATGGTACGGGAACATGGAGACTGAAAGTAGAAGACGGGAAAAGGTTGAACTGGTTGAAGATGAGATGCTTGAGAGGCATGTTTGGTGTTACACGAATGAATAGTTCGGGAATGAAGAGGTAGGAGAGAGATATCATGTTGAGTTGATCAGATGGAGTCGCGATGGCTTGGGCATGTTGTGATGATGGACGTGCATTGGCTGGTAAAGGAAATAAGGGAGTCAAACTTCGCTGGAAGAGGGACGAGAGGTAGGCCCAGACTTGGTTGGTGGGATGGAGTGAAGGGGGTGTTAAGAAGTATGAACATGTCTGTGGAGAAAATGGGGCTGTTTCCAAGAGGTAGGGGTGAATGGAGGATGGAAGTGAATGATTGTGACTGATACGGACCTGAGAGGCAGGATATCCTGGGGATATGATTACCCCTGGCTACGCCGGGGATGTGAGGGGGTGGGGGACCCGACCAAAAGTGATGTTGTGGAAGTAAGCCTGCGATTCAGGTGGGCTCACATGACAGAACCTCTGGCGTGTATCTTGTACCTAGGGCAGCCGGCCGGATACTTACCCCTTGTCCTGCTGTCTGAGTGAGGGGCCAGGAAACTGTTGTATGCTATGGCTTCACCATTTCTTCAATATTTTTCTCTGAGGAGTTGTGATCTCTCGAACACCTTCTCCACATGAGAAGAAATGGTCCATACAAGTGACACGATTGGTTCAGTTGAGTAGATTAGATGCTGGTACATTTCATGATAGCTTGTTTAGAAAGATATAACTTATCATTACAGACCTTGGAAAGTGCTGTGGAGTCTGACGCTTCTAACAGCTACAACTGCAAGTTTCTCTTAACCACTCTATAATCGAACATATGTAATCCTTCAGTGAATCTCATTTTGTAACATGGTTATATTAATTGATCTTGGGGTTTTGTCCCTCATGTACGTTGATTAAATATTACGAAAATTGAATTTACGATTAACTGACCTTCAAGCAAAATTTTTCTAATTTCGTGTTTAGTAATGGGATCCGAAAAGACTTTCGATGCTTTTTTCTGAAATGGAGATTAAGTTTCGTACTGGTTTGCCTGCACGTCGCTGTTCCACTCTGTATATTTAATTATTGGTACTAATAACTTTCTCATACGTCAGTGATTGATAACAATTTGAAGATTGGTTTTAAAGACTTCTTTCGACAGGAATATTTTTTTTCGCTTAGAACTGCGGTAAATGCAAATTTTTTTCCGCGAAGAAGCCGGAAACCATTCATTGTATGAATAAATGATCAAGTTGTATGTGGTTCGAAAAATGTCGTTCTTTCTATGTTCAAGCAAAACCCATTACCAAGCATTTTTGATCTGTGTAAGTGATCATGAATTAAAATAACAATATCAATAATACTTGCGAAAGTTGGCAAAGAACAATCGTTATTAACAAGGTAATCGTTGAATTAGACAAACGGTCGTTGGATGAAAATTTTTAGAAGTACCTGCCTGATTTCAATAAACTAATGAACAATTCTTAGGATATCGTGACACGCGATAGATTGCTTAATTCTAACACCTATAAATTAGCACGACCAACTCGCACAAATGTAAAAATAAGCTCATGAATACCGACCGCGTTAGTGACAGTATACTGGGAAAATAAAGTGCATTGATTAACTACATGTGAAATGGGAACCTAATGCGCAAAAAAATATATTCGAAAAACAAATTAAACGGAAGTTTTGCATAGGTTGGAGAAGATTATGAAATTGAAACAGATTAAAACAAGAATAAAAGCATGGAAATATATAGCGAAAAAACAGTGAGTGTGGATGTCAAAAAGCAAGTTGCGGAACATAGATCAAACCGATGACTAAGTAGGGTAGGATAAGAGAGCCAGACAACAAAGGAGAAAACTATAAATGAAATTAATAAAGGAAAACGGAGTATAAGAGGCTACGCAAAGAACTGCCAAAGACAGACAAGCTCACTCAGCAGAAGCAACTCGGAGAAATTTGAAGGAAACGCAGGTAAAATTAACCTTAAATGGGAAGCATGCAAGGGGGCCGGGCTAGACCCGCAAAAAGCCATCATGGGAAATAAAAGA
>VOMN01036890.1:0-10579 GCA_014899125.1 Orchestia grillus
GCATGAATTTTGTCGGCGTAGCCTATTTACGGCTTAGCAAATCATAGGCTCAAAAATTTTTGTTGTTTCGTTCCTTCAGAAACTCATGCTGCTTAAGAGTGCGAAAGCTTGGGTAATAAATATCAAACCCAGTGAATGTTTGGAAAATCTTAACCAACAATATGGATCCTGGGCGTCCCTTATTCTAACAAATAATAGCTTCAATGAAGGGAACTCTGAAATAATACTACAAATATCGACATTTACATGAATACGCTATTTTGTATTACTTTTCAAAACAATGTCACGTAGTATTTGTTTTTAAACGTACGTCGTGCGTGCATATGGCTTTTATCACATCCGTGAACACTTAATAAAACGAAAAAAATTAGTTCTTGGCCTCGAGGCAGATGCAAAGTTAATGTTGTAACACTGACGATTTTAATACCGCTGAAGGTAGCATACGTTGATTTATTTTTAAAAATAAATGCTGGCCTGAGTCCGTAGAAAATGCCGGGCATTCTTAGGATGGCCCATGAATATATTTCCATGCGTTAGATCGAAGGAAGGACGTTTCATGACTTTATTCTGTATAATTTAACTTGCCGCAATAAATAATTTAAGCAAAACAGCAATTTCTTCTTATATGCTGGCATACAAGATTTTGCACTACGTAATTAGTTTATAATATTCATCATTTATTCGTAAACTGGTCATCATAACGAATAATTCTCCTGAATGTCAGTCCAATTCAGAGAGCACACTTAAAATTCAAGAAATATATTTTTGAATATTTCTATCCTTCCTTCTTCCTCGTACAAATTTAATTACATTGACCAAAAATGATTGAAGGAATTTTAGGAAAACTTCACCTCCATACTCTTATTTGCTTGGCTTCAATTTTTATCGTCTTTCTATCTACCTCTTCTAGTGCCATTTGTAAGCCTGTTCCTCAGCAAATTATACATGGATTGCAGGAGAAAAGTATGTTTATCCGAACCAGCAAACCAGGGTTTCATTTATTTGTTTATTCCTTATCTTCTGTATTGATTGTTTGTTACATGTTTTTTTCCGGTAATGTAAGTTATAGTATCAATTTTTGATGAAAATAATGCTGTCAACTCTTGCAGTCTCAGGTCCGTGTACATTCAGTGATGAAAACCTACGAAGTGCTGATCCAATTGAAAACTAAACGCTGAATGCGTGTATTTATCATTTGTTCATGTGACTTTTTCATGAAGACAGGATTTGCCTGAAAAACTTCATGAATTTTGATAATATTTGCGTATTTTGTGAAGGCATTAAATCAGAGAATCAAAAATATATCTAACTAAACTATTTTTCTCTATTAGCTATTTTATACCACCCTTTATTTTACATCAGCAAAATTTTTTAGCTGAAGAATGAGAACCATACCCACGCACAGAACCAATCAAACAATAGAATTTGAAAGCGTGTATGGAATTTACAGTAGAGCAACACCGTCATTTTATACTGAATAACGTCAAAATAAACTTTTACTAGTTCAATATGAGTTTGCCCTTGTTAAAGCGGAAGCCTTTCCATCGCTTCGAAGACCTTTTACAGAAAGATTGCGATGCGAGCTAGACGTGCCTGTCTTTCAGTTCAAAACGACGATGAAAATTGCCTTGATATCCTGAACGCTTCTTTGATCAGAGACGCGTTAAGAGAGCCTAATCCAATAAAGGAGCTGCGAACAATCCTCGAAAGCTTTCGATGAAATATTCAGGTAATGACTCCATTACAATCAGGCAAATGAGATAAAAATGCGACGTAGCGTCCGAGGTCAATGAGCTACAAACCTATATTAAAGTGAAGCCTAAAAATTAGCGTATAGTAGATATAATTATGCAAATCCCTTAACTTATTTAGGATATAAGTTGGAGACCCATCAATAGCCTTAATCAGTATACGTCATATGCTTAAATATACTTTTTGTTATGATATTAAGCTATCAGAATTATCCAGAAACGAGAAATCGCTCGCATAGAACCTTTTCTTCAATGAAAGTTTGCAGCAACATTTGTCAGATTATAACGTGCTTGGCTGGTATGAATGATTACCAGTACAAACGAAGGCATTTCGAAAGCATGGGTGCAGCCACGGATATCAGTCCCTCATGAGGCTTCCTAAAAAAAACTAAATCGAGAGTTTTTGACAATGCAGACACTTCAGTATTTAAGAAAAGACTTTAAAAAGATAAAGTACGAGACGAATCTTGATCGTTTTTTTGGAGCAGATGAAATTATATGTTCACTCTAGGTAAGATAAAATAGAAAATTGATGAAAATTATGGACGTTCTTGCCAACGTGTATCAATATTTGTCATTCTGTATTGTCCAGTACTGATTTGTTTCGATTTTATGTCAGGTAGACCACCACTAAAATTTGTTAAGAAATCACTAGTACACTGATTTTTACCAGAGGAGTTGAAGAGGAGGAAAAAATAAGGGATTCCGTAAGTGCATTTCACGCTTTTGCTGGTACAGCCGGCTCTGGACACGCAATATTTTTGCTACGCGATACAACATTAGGTATTACATATAACAATACACTCTTAATATGGTCTAGAGTATGGTCTAGAGACCATACTCTTAAATCTGTATGGTCTCTAGTGTATATCGCATAAAAAGCAGCAATTCCAATTTGAGGCTTTTTTACTATTTCAGTGACTTGGGTAACAGAAACTTTTGTGAAATCTATTGGTTTCCTGAATTTATCTTCGTTGAACCCTTTTTACTTTGTTGCGTCGCCAATCATCCATCTATCACATAAATTGTGATGAAAACCGTGAAAATGTTTCGTTCATTGGAGCTAAGAATAGCTGTATCTCGCTTACTATCTTATACATTTGAAAATATACGGTTATTGAACTATTCGTGCCGTTTTTTGTCAAATTGATCTGAATAACAGGATCTATCCAACGCTGCTTAGAAAACACGAAAAAAATTAGCATTCATATGAGTGAAAAAGCTATGGTCAATAAAATTTTAAGTAAGTCTTAAAATGTTTTTATTTTCGTATTTTTGCAAGGCGCCAGACGCTTTCTGCTAGGAACAAAGACATTCTCTTGTAGTCGTGGGCCTTAAACTTTCGCCAACGCTCGCTGTATGAAAGGCTTCGCAAAAGTTCTCAACAATGCGAATTTTTTTACAGGGGTCGTAATAGAAGAGAACTTGATCAAACAACAATCAGAAAGAAACTGACCCGATACGGGCGTCGCAAACTTCATAAGCGTTTTCCAAAATAAGTTATCGGTAAAAAATTGGTGTTGAGTACCATTTGGTCTTCCTATTGGAATCATGTTGCATACTATTCTCATTTTAACTGCTTATGAAAAAATTATGTTTATGTGGGAACTGAATTTTTACGAGCGATTATCATTTCGTTCCATTAAAATATTTTTATTTTCAAGCTCGTTGCGAGACTTGCAAATTCTGGTGACATGTGCCAGAGTTTTTTGTCAATTTTGTCACTGACTCCAGGGTGTTTGGAAGGAAGGTATTTTCCTGCTACTGTAGTTGATTTGAAAATGTTACATCAATAAATAAGTTTCCCTAATTTTCCTCGAAATTTTGAAGATAAATCCATCGTCAAACTGGATGAACATTATTTGAACAGTGAGTATATATATAAAATCCCTACAGAATTTTACGAGGGCATTTGAGAGAAACTGTACATAGGGCGTTAAAATAAGAATTTTAATGCTGATTCGAAAATGTACCAATATCGTCATATTACGATGAATTACTGGCAATAAATATCATTAAAGTAGATCGAAAGTGAATAACTGAACACAAGGCTTACGCTCAATTCTATAAGTGAAAATAATATTTTAATACATCGGAACAAAAGAAGTTATTATAGTCGTGCTTACGCACAAAAACTTCCCACCAAACCATAACATTTGTTCATGCAAAACCTTCATCAACCATTCACTTTGCACAGCTGCAATTGTTTGGTGCTGATTCGCAGAATGTTTGAATATTTTTCAATTAAATATTTGTATCATTCACGTATTGGCACATTAGCTAATAGTTCCAGCAATGATGAAATCGGGAATTCACAATTTAATTTTTATTTCATCGCTCCTAATGATTTAATTATGTTAGATTTGGCAATAGTGCTGGCCATAAGATCCTTGATATTTTTTTGAATTGGTCAAGATTCAACCCTTTTGTTGAATTGTACAAGTATAGTATTCTTGAACAACAGTAAGATGGAGATGCTGTGTTAGTGCGTTAGAGACAACACACTGGTTATGATGAAAATAATCCACTCGAGTAGGTTTTCGAGATTTATATTCGGAGTTATTCAGTGGCTCGAGAGAATCTGATGTTCTTCTATATATCTTGAGATTAAGCTCATATTATCCGATTATTCCATTCAAGGAACTGAAAAACGTGTGCAGGCTTGTGCAAGAATGTGATACTTTAACATTATGGACTAGCGAAAGACATTGATTTCTATACAAATCTTTTTGTAAAACAGTTTTTAAGTCGAAGAAAAATATACAATATCGAGCTGCCTGTGTTCTTCCCGCTTCCACGGATTTTAATTTCCGTTTACCAAGTCTAAGCATGAGTGAATAATCATATACGATTTGGGCGGAGTCCGCAAGACCAAACCAAAAGGAAATCAAGAACCTCATTAAACAGGACCGTAACTTACTAGGATCGACAATTTTTCAAACCACCTAATAACTTTTCTGGCGTGTCGCCCTACTGGAAATCAAGAACATATCGCCTGGGAATTTCAGTTTCATTTTTCCACCCGGCATGTATAATAATCAATATTTTTGACCACCCAAATGCTATTTTCCATTATTTTACATATATATCGAGAGCCAGCGAAAAAATTTGACTAGTTCAAAGTATGAGACTATTCACAATAGTATGAAAACAGAAGGCTCGTATATTTTCATTTTCAGAAACCTTGAAGTCAGTTCCCACGAAAATCTTATGTCAAAGTAGTAACCCTTGGTCAACAATGAACTACTCTCGATGGAGACGAAATTGACATGTTAGTCGCGCGTATCGCCTGACGATGTAGGATCAATTTAGTGACTGGACACATGTAACATCTGGCTTCCCTCAACGGAGAATTTTAGACCCCCTCCTCTTCATCATCTACATCATCGAGGTTGACCTCGAAATCATCATAAGCAAAATCAACATATGCGCCGACAGTAAAATCAGTCGCAGATCGTTCACTGAGTTGAACGATAATTACTCGAATAAACCTCAACCAATTTCTTCAATACGTGGGAAGAAGAACAATTAATTATAACAAAAATATGTACTCAGGAAGAAATACACTAAATGAATATCCCAATTGAGAAACTGAAACAACGGAGTAAAACGCACCCAGTGACATTATGTTGTTTAATAGTGTCATTGTCCTTAAAACCTCAAATAAAACACGGAAGTAGAAAATTGTGCCAATAACGTAAGCAGAATTTGTGGTTTTGTTACGAAGAAGTTTAAAGAAACTGTCCCCATTCTAGGGTCAGTTTTTTCGAATGGAACGAATCAATTTCTAATTTGGCCAACATATGTAGCTCACTGAAAAAAATGGGATTTCGGTACTTTTTTTGGTCTTTAGAAAGAAAATCACATTTTCATGAGAAACGTGTTTTGTAAAAAATTTAAATCGGTTTTCTCCCTCAAATTTTGCACTAGAACGATGGAGTTCAATTCATGATAAGTTTTTTGGTGCGAGGAAAACTTAGTGACTGCTGATTTTATAAAAAAAAGTCTTAAAAAAACGTAGAGAAACTCTTGTCTCCGACCCTATATGAAACAAGATAAACAGAATGAAAAAACCTTAAGGTAGCATATATGATTTTAGAATTCACTAAAGCTAGCTATAAACTTTAGACGGCTGAACTCATCTCCTTTCTGTACAAGAGACTGCGAGGACAACTACGTAAAAGAATCACACAAATATCTAAATGGCTTCATCAAAATTAGCTCAGATGGCACAGACGACAACATACGAACGAGAAATGACGGTCATAAGTGATGAATTAATATAAACAACTGCAGGATACCGTAGCTTCTTCGAATGTTGACATTGTCATGATCTGGAACAGATTAACCGAAAAATATCGTCTTCACTGGCATGCTGAACACTTTCTAGGGTCGTTCGGATTAATACAGTACGAGTGATCCTACATCATCCTTAGTTTACTCACTCTCATGAAAAATCAAGTTGAGAGAAAACAAGTAAATGTGGTAAAACAAGGTCACATATGAATGTAAGAACAATTATGTTCATAAAGATTATTTTTATGCCCACAAAATCGCTTATTAACTGTCAACCTAGCGGTACTTCATCTCAAAAGAGAGCCAGCTCAAAAAGGACAGATTAAAGAAACGATTAGCGTTATTGGAACTGAGGAACAATTCTCAAATAGGATCTGTCAAGTTAGGTTATGTTTGCTAACGTACGCTATATTTAGCAAATTGACTTCAGAAGGCAGTTATTTTTTACGGCACATCATGTTTTATAGCTTACGCAAACTTCCGTTGTTCAGCCATGTGAAATATGAACATGAAGTAATAAACAAATGTATTAAAGATGTCCAAAGTGATTCAATGAACCTGATTTGACATCGAGTTGATTTCGATACATAGTCTCGTTCAATATTCTCAAATACATTCTTGCTTGCTGAATATATGTTCCTGTGTATTTCCTGTTTCCTTCTGGAGAAATCATATCTCGCCAGGACCCTACATTTTCCTTGTCTTTTGACCTTGGATTCAGGATTGCGGAGATACGTCTTCCCGGTACAAACATTACGGTTCAAAGTAGCCTTTATATCTCTCACACATTTACAATCAGTTAATTTCGATACAATCTCCACCTTTTCTTGGTCATTAAGGCACTTACGGCGGCTCAATTTAACTGAAAACTTAAAAGGCACAAAAGCGTGACACGGTCCTCAAAAAATGGCGTTGCTCTAGTTTGTTTACCACTGCGCAGAAATGATTCAAAAGTTACACATAAGTGCATGTTAGTGTTAACACTTCTGCCAAATTTTATGGTTCAAATCTAGGGGATTCAATTTTTCGACAAAAAAAGGTTCATACACAAAAGCTTGGCGCGATGTGCAGTAGCATGAACTGTTGCCTCACAACCGCCTCAGGCTCTGAAGCCCAACAGGTGTAGAGATAACGCTGAGGCTGCCTTTCATCAGGCCGAGAAAGTGACTAATTTGGAGTAAAGTCGTCTAAGAGTGAGCCCGACTGCTGTAGAGCGCACCCTTCCATCCGGCTTCCGCAATGAGAACAGTTTCGCCACTAGGAATAATGTCCGGAAAGTCGCCGGCGCACCCGCATCAAGCACACGCACTGGCCTCTGCCGCATCCATGTCTTAGGGGGCTGCAGACGAAGTCCAGCCACTCGTTCGGATGCACTTCTAGTGAAGGTATTGATAACGTTCAAAACTTGGGATGCTTTGACTTGCTCTTGATTAAAGGGCGTAGCGCTCTGTTCAACGTGAGACGCATCCAAACGGCCAACGGAAGAGGACGGGTGTTTGGCACGTACAAAGAGCTGCTGCGGTAACCTCACAAGATCAAAGAGCTCGTTCGCTAGAAGCTATGACAGCACCCGCGATATCGTAGGCATGGAGGTCTTCGAAGACCTGTTTCCCAAGGTTCTCCTCCTCATCAACATCACGGGGCGGTTTGAGCCACACTCTTCGAGAATCTTCCTCTTTTCAAAAATTCGGCCACTAATAAGAGCCCGAGGAATTTGATTGACTTTAGTGGTGCTACCTACCCGCTCTCTAAGCCAGCAAGTCTCCGTGTGTAAAGCAAAATACTCTAATCCAATTTTCTAAACCCTCTAGATTATTACCAAGCATTTTCAGAAGTGTTCAATTAAATATTGAGGCTACAAGAGGTCTGAATCAATAAGGGATTTGGTGCAACACGTTCCTGCGATAGGCTAAACACTTTATAGTAAACTGCAGGGTACAGTAGAGGGTACACATATGATTGCAATACGGCGTTGTTTTGGTACCTATCACCTCCTCCCCCTCAGGGGGCATAGGATAGGCCATAAGCAATAGAGGNTGCATAGATTCCCCGTTCTCTTAAGTCCATACTAAATGGGCCCTATTTTTTCGGTGCGAGATAGTCTGAGTATCTGAAGAGCTGCTTTCACTACTACTACAACTGCAACTATCACCTCCTCGACAATTAATGCAAGGTCTTTTACTTCTATGCATTTAAAGGATATGCTGCGCCTATTTTGCACCAGTAGAATCTTTCCATATCATTTGTCGTCAGATACCTGTTGGGTTCAAGGAAATAAGCATGAGGTAAACGCAAGAGCCTATCGTTGCCATGATTCCAATTTTAGTTAAATTAGAAAGAAGGAAACAGGAACTCTTCACTCACAACAGTTAAAAATAGGTTCACGGCTCGATAGGGCGTTGAAAAACATGAAGGACTTGATCGGTTTCATGCCTTGGCCAACGAATTTCCCTTCCCCCTCGGTTTTTACCGTACCCGCGTTAATGGCTGATGCACAGCAGCTGCTGCTGAAAATTCAGTTTGAGAATTATAATTTCAATTCCTTTATAAATATATAGTCGCATTTTGATTTGGAAATTTAACCTGAAAGATCGCTGTGTGAGGGAAACATTACCTCCAGTACATCACGGAATCGACCGTACCCTATCGGCTAATGTGACTTTAAACGCTCATATCTAGGCTCGATGGTTTCACTCCCCAGGTTTCATTGGGAAGCCAGCCTGAAAAGCCAATCAAGTTCCACTACACTCCTCCCATCAACAAAAAACAGATACTTGGCATTTCTAGATGGATGAGTGAGTTTGTGGGAATAGTGTGTAGAAAGATGTGCTTTTCAGACGTCAAGTCACCACATTTTCTATACGTCAAAATTCCTAGCTCTAATTTACTTGTTTTTCTTCGTCGCAAATTTTCCCTTCGGAAACATAGTTTAGCTTTACCGCTGCAAAAAATGAACTTAGGTGTTATAATACAAATTCCAGATTCATGCACCGTGTGCATACGTAATTGACGCTAATGTGTATTATAGATCTTTTTCAGTACTTTTGCAAATTATCATGTGATTTCTCTCAAGCATTTAAATGCGCGTAATCCTCTAGTCATTATAACTGATAAATTGTTGAACAGTTTCCTTTTCCGACACGCGTGCAATAACTCTACTTAATTAAAATTTCACTGTGCAGGCCCGACTTCAATTATAAGAGTTAACAATTGCCATTAAGGTACGTTTTGAGCTTGCGTTAAAATTTAAACACTTATACGATGAAAAGTACTAAAGAGAATTCCTCTTTTTTTAGCTGTGTTACTTCGCTTGGAGTAAGGGGAAAAGTATCACTCTAAATCAACTCACTCGGATAGAATGGAAGATCTCACTATTGAGAGGCAACGTCGTCGAAAACAAAGGGCTTATGAAGAAATATCTCAACACTCTAAACCCTATCCAAGTTACGCCAACTTGGAGATTGAAACACTTAGATCTGGGACTTCCATGGAAGAGATAGGTGTGCTTCTTCAATATGATGATCTAGCGGATAATTTTTAATGAAATACTTAAAACTCTTCTTTCAACAACAAAAGCAGTAGGTGAAAAAGTTGTAGGTGAACGATGTAGGTAGATATTTTAGGCTCACGTGAGAAAAAGGTGCTGAAAGCAGAAGAAAAGTTTGAAAATTATGGATTGATGTCTTTCAGTTTTTATAGAAGCACTAGTATGCTTCAAGTATTCGTGCGTATTTTGATAGTTATATTGTTAACTGCGAAGTGACCTGTAAAAAGCTAACAAAAAGCATGACCTAGCCGGTCACCCCGCTGTTACGCGTTTGTTGTAGAATTGTGATATTATTAGTGCGTTGCACGCATTACTGTATTAGAAACCGCTGGAGTCTTCGTTCCATATGCAGTGTAAAAGTAACAGTAACGGGTATTGTGAATTTTTGATAGTTGACTTTTTTGAACGTGTATATCACTTTCATTTTAAATTTTGCGTTTATTCTTTTTACGACGTTCGCTGTTGTGAAAACATTCAAATGTGAATAGAAATTGAGTGACATAATTATGTTATCATATGCGTCAGTGTTATGATTCTGGCTTATTTGGGAGGATCGATGTCATTATGATGCACTATTTCATGCACTGAACTGGAAAGATATGTTAATTGGCTAATTTTCGAGTTCATGCTTGTGCTTATAAATGTATTCCTTGAAAAATATTCGTCAATGTACAAGTAGAAGTTGTAAATAACTATGTTTGTTGCGTTATGCAAGAGTTCAGTTTTAGAATGCGTATCGAGGGATAAAAGGATAAAATAACTATGTCGATTATATAATTAACGTTGCATTTTCGATCTCAGTCTGTTCGAGAGACTATGGGTAGATGTAGTATTACGATGTGATATAATCATGAAACGTTAATTTCACCGTCTGAGAGCGCAGGACTTAGATATAAACTCAAGAATGGGCCACGCCGCTCCTACGTTACATCATCTAATCCTGTACAGATTTATTTCGGGGGAATTTCAGTCTAATTAAAAACCA
>VOMN01036893.1:0-12639 GCA_014899125.1 Orchestia grillus
AGGATAGGCAAACCTAACTAACCTACCTCTATTGCCCATGACCTATCCTATGCCCCCTGAGGGGTAAAAATTAAAACAACAAAAGAAATTTGATAAAGTAAGACCTGATCTTAGCAAGCGGAGTTACCTGCAATAGTATCTAAATATAGAACTGATTTGTAGTTCCAAGTTAATAAGATATTTCTTTATTTTATTAATTTAAAGCTGTCGAGCCACAAATAATGCAATATCATGAGAGCAAAAAGAAGGGCCCATTTAGTGAGGACTTTGGAGAATGTGGAATCCATGCACAGCTGTGTTCCTACATGACATTCCCTGCACATAGAAACAGCAAGTTAAGAAAAAAGAGAAAGAAAAGATAAAGAATAATCAGTATAGAAGGCATGAAAGAAGAAAAAAGCAAAGTGGGCAAAAAAGATAGAAGTCCCAAAGGCCTAGCTATAGCTGAGGTAACTTAACTGTGTCTTCGTGAGAACATCAGTTCCTATAGCATTGGATAGACAAACCTTACTAACCTAACCCTATTGCCTATAGACTGTTCTATGCCCCCTGAAGGGATTTAATACGATAAATTTATACATAAAATGAACCATTATCAACTAAAGTTATCTTTCTAGAAATCGCAATTGAACACTAAATATTAAACTAATAAAAAGAAGCTACAGACATTGTGCAAACTTTGAAACATGGAAAAATTCATGGAAAAAAGAACCAGTCATTCTGCAGCTTAGTTTTAATTCACAAAAATTTAAAGGCTAATCTGCCATCAGTTACATGACACATGTTGCAGCATAATATGAAACTAGTGAAGTTAGTAATAATGTGTTACCTTAAAAGGTGAAGTCTATTTCTTTACCAACACTGCATCATAAAAATTAGAGTAAATACTAAAAGAGGTTGACAAGACAGGCAACAAATTTTATTGATATGACGACAAGCTAAATTTTTCCTACACAGCTGCTAACTTCAGCAATACTTTGACGTTCTACCAGAGTATTGACAGTATGTAGTGGTGCCAGTATGTATTGGTGACAGCATGTATTGGTGCCAGTATGTGGTGGTGCCAGTATGTGGTGGTGAAGATAAATAATAGAACAAAATAGCTCAATTTAAAACGGTACATTCAAGTATTGATACTTCACACCTAGAGTTGACTGGCCAAGTGAATAGTTTTGTTCTACATATGATCAAACAAAAGAAACTTGCCCTTTCTATTAAATAAATATTCTAAAGGCCTTGGACCATGAAGTACGTTCAACAAGACTTAAACCTAAGCAGGCTATCACTGGAGTAGATTGTTCAACTTTAGAGTAAGAAATTAAGAAGGGAGCTGAAGAAGGCTGCATTACTTACGGTCCTCTGCCAGGGGCTCTGTAGTCAGAGACGTAATTGCTGCCCCGCCGAGTTACCCACGGATTAACCAGGGTCTGAAAACTGGAGTAAAATGCATGACTTTGAGAATTTTCAAGCCTTGCTATATTCAGGATTAATTGATTAATTATTAGTTTGTTTAATGTTCCCTATCCACATAAAACGTGATGTAAAGAGAACAAGGGAACATTTTATATGAACTGTCAGAAATTTTTAATCTATGCACAGGTGTGATCCCACACCAGATTCCCTATGCATAAAAACAACAAATTAAGAAGGAAGGAAGAAAAATGGGCATGAAAGATTACAAGTCCTATCTATAGCTAAGATAACCTACCTATATTCAGATGAGATCTTGTACCCAATATTACTTCAGTTTCTAGTATATTTAGAAACTCGTTCATGACTAATTTTGTAATAAATTATTAACTCAAGCAAGTTTCATACAAAATCCACAGCTCTACTTAGACTTATGACAAATAAATTAACAATTAAAAATCAATTGAACAACAGTTCATTTTTGTGAATTTCAATTGGTGTAGTAAGATTCATTTGTAGGAAAAATATATTGATATGATTCAATCCAATTTTCATACATAAAACAGTCATAATTCTATTCTTTTACCTTATTCAAATGCATTTATATAGGTATACTGGAACAAGAAGTCCTATCTATAGTCGCAAAGTCTGTACAAAAAGTATACAGCCTATTTTTTCACGCTAGTGAAAAATGATGTGCATATGGTAACTGTGCATACGTGCAAAAAATGAACCTTCCAGGACATGGGTGAACATTTCTATCCTCACAGCAGCGCTAGTCACATCATTAGCTGCCAGAGCCTGGCTCCATGTAACATGTGCTTGTTGCATTCACATCTTCTCAAAGATGACTGAAACAATGCAGCAGCCACATCCTCCATTCCTGAGAACTGTGATCACTGATGATGAGGCCTGGGTCTATGGGTACGACCCAGAAACCAAGACACAGTCATCGCAATGGACGCACCCTCATTCCCCAATGCAAAGAAAAGCACAACAGGTTCAGAGCAAAATGAAAATGCTGCTTGCTTTATCCAACAACTGGAGCATTGCGTATCATGAGCACACACTAGAAAGCCAGCCCATCAATAAAGAGTACTACCAAGAAGTCCACTGTCATCTTAATGATGCAATTTAGCACAAGAGACCTGATCTGTTGTTTGCCCATAACTGGCACCTGCATCACAGCAATCCACAGGCTCATTCATCACATCTGGTCTAGACTTTCATGACCGTGCATGACATTTTGCATTGCAGGTGTACTAGGCTTCCTAGTCACCTGACATAGCCCTGTGAGATTTCTGATGGTTACTGAAGATGAAGACAATTCTAAACAGGTAACATTTTAAAACCCACAAGGAAATAATAGACATTGCAACAGAACAATTGCATACTATCTTAAAAGAAGTATTCCAGAACTGCTTCCAGCAATGGAAGGACTGCTGGACTAAATCTGTGTAATCACAAGTGGCCTACTTTGAAGTAGGTTACATTTCCCATCAACTCAGGTACAGTTTTTCCCCAAATTTGGTTGGATGCTGTTGGTACAGATCTCATAAAAAATCAATTATAAAAATGCTAACTTAGAAGAGCTAATATTATCAATTGCTATTTTACTACGAAGTTAATATTAAAAGAATATAAAAAATACACAACACAACTCACAATAACATAATAAAATTTACAAGTCCCCAGAAGAGAGCTGGGATCTTGGATATGCTCCACCCACTGCTTCCCTGCTGCAGACTTCCATCTGAAACAAATGTTTGTAAGTTGAAATCATACAACTTTTATGCACAATTTCACCTCCAAAGCATACTCATCTATATATTAATACGCTTGTAACTATCTGTGTCACACTTTGCAGTGCATGCAGAACATTGCAGTATATGAATAACTATCTATGATACGCGCACCAGCCACAGCACTGGCGTGCATAAAAGAAAGCATTGTAACTGAAATTTCTCTAAAAAACAGTTGAACCATTTTGCCCTCCCAAAGCAATGGAAGAGAGAAGAAGATTGCAAAGAGAAGCAGCAAGAGAGCAACAGAGACGTTTAAGGATTTAAATAAGAGAAAAATCCAGGTTCGTATTCCCAAACTAATGGCAAGATGGTCAGATAAGGCAGTCGGTATCAGTGATACTGAAAATAACCATGTCAAGAGTTATCGGTAATTCAAGGGCATCTTAAGAATTGAACATGTTTTGTCCTGCCATTTTTGGCGGGGTTTGTCTGCTAGTTAATTATAATTATTCTATACTGTAAAAAATATGATGAAAGGTATCATTTTTACATTAAACTGTAATGCCCATAGCACAATATTTCAAATTTAACAACACCAAGTTCTACAACTAGTAGAATAGAGTTGCTAGTGCTTCAGTAGCCAGGCATATAAAAAGCCAAATACCTACAGTTATACAAAAACAGTTCCAAAAGGATTCACTTATGGGGTGACAATTGATATTCTAAATAATTAGATGGTAGTCATTACATTCATAGAACTAAAATAGTCTTCAAATCTGTGTTATCATTTCTTCTGCAATCAAGCCCCCATCCCTACCAATCCAAAATCCAAACAGCAACTACATTATTTTTTCTATTTTACAATATAATTTTGCAAATGTTGCCAATGAAAATATTTTATAAATATTAATAGGCTACACAGTGAAGAAGAGCTAAGCAACTTTATAAATTATAGCACAATTACAACCCAGCCTCAATATATATATTATATGATATCACTTTTGACAACTGAATTTAAAAATGAGAATCAGAGTATAAAATAAAACTACCTGCTGTTAAAAATAACAGTCCTGATAGCTCAGACATTGAATTGGTGTTCCAATACAGTACAGCATAAGAATGGGGTAATTAAGCTTACTCTGTGATAGTTAATATTTTCTACATCAGGGCATTGTATCTATTTGTGCACTCTACACTTCCGCCAATATGTTGTTGTACAATCACTGCTTTGTATGTTTTCAGTAGCAACACTTTAAATATATGGCTTAATTTTGAATATTTTAAAATACCTTACTCTTATGTAATAGGCCTAAGTTTCTTAGTATCACAGAGTATTAACCTTAATTAATTCCAACACGTTTTACCGTTGGGTTTTAAATGCTTTACAACTACTGGTGCGGTGGAAGATGTGAGGAATGTATGGTTTAAACTTTCTTTTCCAAGCAAAGTACTCCGCAGTTACGTGAAAATGCCTCCCTGAGCCAAGTATCAAACCCAGGTCCTTTCAGTTACAAGACCTCCACGCTACCACTATGCCACAGAGCCCACAGTAGGTCAATTGCAGACCACCTCAGTAGGAGTAAGGTTAATTGACCCTATTAATTTACTTTGTCAATAAGAACATCAAACAGTGACTGGTTTTAGTAGTACCAGTTACTCAAAAAAACTGCTCTCATATAGTGGTAGCTTTTGCAAAGTAACCTAAGCCCAAAAAAGTTTTACTAAAAATTTAATTTATGTAAAAATATGACAATAGGTGCAACTGGTTAATTCATTTGTCAAAAATTAATTATCTACATGTTTTGTCATTTTACAATTATGAAACAAAATAATGTTTTAGAACATTTTTTAATTATGCTATGAAATAGTAATCTGAAATCTTCAATTTATGCTAGGAGCCCACTATAGAAAAAGGACAAAAATTAGCAAAATGTACTAAGTAGAGCAAAAAAATGTATACCAGTTTAAAACAACTGCAGTACAAGGAGTGCCTTCAGGCCTAGCAGGTTTCCAGTATGATTTACAGAAGGAATAAGAAATTACTTTATAACAGTAAAAAGTTTATGGAGTATATAACTGCAAGAACTTCTTTTGACTTCTCAGAGCATAAACCTAGTATGCAAGGACATCAATACAAATTGAAGAATAATTTTTGCAACTCACGTATGAAGCAGCATTTCTTTTTCTCCGAGTCATCGACACATGAAACATGCTGGATGAAGCAACAGTGGAGACAACGTCATTGAACAGTTGCAAGAGCAAACATAAGAATAATAATACTTTAACTCCATTTTCATACAATTAGAAGTAGATATAATGAAAATAACAGGCTTCATTTAACTTACTTGCCGAGATGTACACCATATCTTTCCTAATTAACACGGCACTTCAGAAAATTAGGTCTTCCTCATGTGTAGACTGGTGAGTACAGTTAACTATGACGCAGCAAACGTGATGTAACGTAACATAAACCATTCATCCCTACACAAGCTCGAGGGTTTTGCCCCTATTTTAGGTAGGCAGTGCTTCAATTTAACGCTAATAACGATGAAAATTCGCTAATATTCTGACTAAACCAGGTTGTAAACTATTTGAGTTGATTATAATAATCTGGTACTTGCTGAAATGAAATAATGAGAGCAAAAATATGTTTCAATCTCGAAAAATCTCTTGTATAAAGATTACAAAACAAATAGCACATAAGTTTAATAAATTTTTCATCATATTTGTTACGTTAAGAAGTTCTGGACTTCTAAAGTTAGACTCGTAGAACTATTTTATGATTACATGAAGCTCTTAGACAAAAGCCTAAGGCTTATAGATAATCTCGTTATGTCGGGCTCCCGCTCAGAGCTCCTCCTGCAAGGACCCTCGCTGAGAAGGCGGACGGGTTCCAATTCAGTCAAGTAGCGAAACTGCGACAGAGATCTGTCCAGCCTTCGCTTAAATGCATTCATTGAAGGTGTATCGATGACTGTCCCCAACAGATTATTCCATACATCGATAACTCTATGGCTGAAGAAATGCTTTCCAGGTAGTATTTCACATGGAAAAGGAAGTTTAAACCACACATTCCTCACATCCTCACTACGGCAGTAGTTGTAAGGCATTGAAAATACAACGGTAAAACGTCTTAGAATTAATCAAGGTTCTTTCCGATGTTCAGACAGGATAACTGCTCCAGCAGTAGGAACCGATGTGTTTTCGTTCTCAACCGGCAGCTCAAACGAAGGAAACTGCCCATGTCTACATTGCAGAACCCATGTATAAATTTATGGACTTCGAAAGGTCTACTCTCAACCTTTCATGAATTTGAGTAGGCAAATCCCACTCCTGCAATCTTTCAGGTCATTCAAGCTTTTTAAATGCGGGGATCAACTTTCTTGTCCTGCGTTGAACATTCTCCGCATGGATTGTATCCATTTTATACATTGGTGAGCAAACAACATTGCCATTCCCAAGGTGAGAACAAACTAGGTCCTTAGATAGCAGAAGAAAGATGGATCTGTCTAACTGATCAAATGAATTTCTTGACGTACTAATTGGTTTGATTTGTTAACAACTTTAGTACAATGGTTACTAAATTTCAGAGAGGAGTCAACATGCACTCCAAGGTCCTTCGTCTAAAGTCCCCATATCTGCCCCATTCAGCATTGAATAATTAAATTTCTTATTTGTACGGCTAAGATGTAATGTTTTATACTTAGAAGCATTAAAGACTAACTGCTAGACGTTTGAACAGTCCTTTATCGCATTAAAATCAGCTTGAAGATAACTACAGTCCAACTCACCATCAACTGTTGCAAAAATCTTTACATCGTCATCAAATATTCGAATGCTACATTCCACAACACCAGGCATATCATTGACATACATAAAAAAAGTATAGGCTAGAGAAAACTTCCCTGTGGAATGTCACAGAAGACATCCCTCCAGCATGAGGTTCTCCCAGCAATGTCCACTCGTTACCTTCGATGTCCCATAAAGTCCCTTACTCAGCCAAGAACATCACCCTTAACGCCGTATCGGTCCAGCTTACGCAGAAAGTGTTTATGAAGAGCACTATGAAACGCCTCGGCCAAGTGCAATTAAATAAATCTACTGCATCACCAGCGTCCAATTTTCTTGTCCATTCCTCCACGCAACTTAAGAGTTAGGTGATGCAAGAATGACAACTGACGACGCCAGACTGGTACTCTGAAAGTATGCCAGCAAGTTCTAATATTCTTTTTACTACTACTGGCTTTCAAATTAACGAAGTCCCTACACTTTGTACAATCGGTATTTACTTATTAATTACTGATGAGAGGAACGGGGAGACCAACCAAGCAAGCAGCAAAACGGTCCGGTACTGCTGCCCTTTATTCGAATCTCTTCTTTCGTTGAAGTCCGCTTTCGTTAGTTTTTCATGAGTGCTTCCATTTTTATAAGGATCCACAATCATAAAGTAAAATAATTCTACATACACTAAAACACAGCTGTTGCGGATGTCCCGTCTCTGTCACGCTTTTGAAGGATTTAGATAAAAGAAAATTCCCGGGTCCGTGTTCGTGAACTAATAGCAGGACTGTCAGGTAAGGCAGTCCGTATCAGTGATACTGAAAAGAATATTTCATGCCAGATTTACCGTAAATATAAGAGGGCACCTAAAGAATTTAACATCTTTCACCCAGCCATTTTTGGCTAGTCTACTAGTCTTCATATGAAAATAGAATAATGGAGCCGATAAATTCAATATATACCCTATCGAAATTAATTTGAACGAGAAGAGTTTGCGCTGGAGTAGTGTATATGATGCGGACGGCACAGTTTCGAAGCACTTGATATTTATAAACTAGTGGACATGCTTCAGTAGACAGGCTAGTTCTCTTTTAGTGCTCACGTTCAGTAGCTGATCAGCCATTTCTTGTGTTACCAGTTTTCAGGTTCAGCCAATAAGCTACCACTCGTACTCGGGTATCGGCTCCAGGTCCAACACATGACAGGCTACACAGCAAAATATCGGTTTTCATGATTAGTTTCTCCGAAAATGAGTGACGAAAGTTGAAGAAATACAAGAAATAACGTCAAGATTAAATCGAACTCATCCGTATCAAACTCCCACGAAATCAGTCGTCGACAACATAACTGGGCGAAACCCAAAATGAACGAAAACCAAAGTTTGACGGTACAAGTGAATGCTGTGAAGTGCACAACCGTACGCAATCTGGCAGGCAAGGAAATTGAAAAGCTTTGAAATAGAAAATCACTGATTTGTACAGACTGATTATAACATAATGAAAGTGCATCAAATGACTGCAGCGATCGGTGCATGAAAATTACAACGAATTCCACAAACTTGCATTTCTGTATTCTACACTCAACCTTCATGACCGAAAAAAGGAGCCCGTGGCTCTGCATCAACATCAAAGACACATACTGTAGAAAGCCTTTTGAATAATTTACTTTACAATGGAATATTACGCACAAAAATTTTAAAGGCTGTCACACCTCCCCTGAATAACCTACATGCCTAGCAGATAACTTAAGAGTTACACAATGACGTTCGCACCAAGCAAGCTCAGAGGCATATTTACGCTGGCTTGTACAGCAGCAGGTTGCAGCCACACGACAGTTAGCTTGAGAGGGACACCACGCGCCACCAAGTACCAACCATTAGAACAAGTGATGCCCAGTGCACGCAACGCAGAAGAGATCTGGGCAAATCCCCAACTTTACCAGCACGGTTCAAGTGAATGTTTATGTGTATATGAAATAATCAGAAGTAAACGAAATACATAATGGCAAGTTCTTTGAATACTTTAAACACAAAACTTTAACATTTCCAGAAAAAAAGGCGTATCTGAAATGAGAGAGGAAGAACGCTATACTTTAGAGCACGGAAGACAGATTTCTTTGTATCGAGTCCTAAAGAAAGTCCACAGCACGGAGAAGCAGGTAGTGTCTCGCACACGAACTGAGAGAAGAACTCTGGCTGACGCATCTTGGAGCCTGCCAACGAAGTTGACAACAGGGAATGTTCGAGCTTTCAACTATCAGAAATGGGACGCAATGGAAAACTAAAAGAGGAAATTGAGCAAAGAACATGGCGGGCTAGAAGTGAACACACCCAGTTTACTACCATGGAGAGGAATAGCAGTAAACGGCTGCAGATAGCGCTTCATTATCAAAGAACTACATCGTTTTAGTCTGCTCGGTCCGCCCTCAGCAGGCGCCGCCACCCACTGCAGCGCAGTTGTATGGCTCAGATTGTGTGGCACTCGGACAAGAATATCCGAGATAAATGAAAGAATAGTGAAGGCATAGAAGCAGGATAAACAAAAAATATTCTAAAAAAAACACTGACCAGAACCATGGTAGCTGAAGGATTTTGAACTGCAAAGAACATATTTTGGCTACTAAACGAATTTTCTCCCGTCGAAATGGTGGCATAAAGTTTCACCGGCGCAGGAATTGCTCTTCTTTCAAACGGCAAGATGTATTTTGGTAAAGTCAAGAATTTCAGAAATACTCAAGAATGTAAATTCGTTAACTTTCCCTAAAATTAGAGCAGCTCCTCATGAATAGCTCGCGAAAGCGATTTATATCCTAGGTTATTGAGAGCCTCCTGCAATATTCACTGAAAAGAAGAGTATTTACACAGGTCATGACACACTGCAGAATACTAGGTCTGCGAAAATGAAAAGTTGCAGTCGATGAAAGGAAGCGCTGTCAGGCTTGCATAGCCAAGCGCCATGGAAAGTTATTGTTTGATTCAGAACACATTTTACTAGAAAAGTGGCCAAGTACTTGCCCATTCAAAAATCCTGAAGCAGGTACTAATATTTTGCCATTATGGTACACTTAAACCGTTTGAGTCCTGTACACAGTTTTTCAAATTTGTCTAGGATACACTAAGACGAGACAGAGGTGTCTTTAGCATTCAAAGGGTCAGTAATGAAAACTTTCAAAAGAATAGGTACTATATACACACAATTCAGACTTCAGCTCCCTAGACGCGCACAAGACTACAGAGCGCAACAGCGGCCGAATGTTAGTTCTTCACCAGCTACTACTCGAACAGTTTTATCATGCTGTTGTTAGGCCCAATCACACCATCACTAACTGAATGTTCACTGACATGAGTGTAGTACAATGGTCAAAAAGAAATGCAATCGTGAATAGTTCTCAAACCTGACCGTACCATCACTAACTATTTCTGGCTTGAAAGCGCGCAATGGTCTGTAAAGCAATACAGTTCCCTAGTTAAGAAAACTCTAGACTACTTTGGAACTCCTGTAGTGCAGTCATAGCATTTTGTCATTTATTTAAGAAGTCCCGAGTTAAATCTCAAGCGTGCGCTATGGCTGATTTTCATGTGGTTAGAGTTCGTCCTCCAAGAAAGGAAGATTAAACTTCGCATTCCACACTGCACACACTGTACAAATAGATACCAGCTTGGCCAGGGGTTACCGTCTTGAAGTCTCGTCAGCAAGTATGAGGTATTTAAAAACAGTACGACAACGTCAACTTCTTCGCAATATTTCGTTCTTTCTTTGTGCTATTTGCATGGAATTTATACGGTATGAGAACAGGAGCGACATCACAATGAGAGAAGAGCCAGATGAGGGAGGCTGACCCTGAGCACATACGAGTCCACTGACACCTCGACTTGCGAACAACCCTCCGCTTACGCAACAGCCCATCCTACGAACCAAACTTTATCAGAAAATTGGTCTTCACTTACGATTGAAGCCAGGCAGTGAATTTGCAAGTGGAAATGAATTTTCTGACGAATTTTTGTTGGTATGGAGAGATTTCGTAAATGAAGGCGTTCCAAGATTTTATCCCACCGTAGCTGTGTCACCGGAAGGTGAAGGTTAGCTCAAGCCTCCGCTGTCTCGGTAAAATAGAACCAAAAAGGCAGCTGTGAACAATGATTCCAATGAGATTTCAGACTTTCGTTTTATTCGATAGATTTGCTTTACTCAAGACATCGATTCTACAGAAAACATTTGGTTTATTCAAGACATTTGTTTTATTCAAGATATTTGAATACTCAACATGTATTTCACACGCGCGATGACTCGCATGAAGAGCGGTAGTACGGAAATAAAAACCTAAACCTAAGGAGGGAGCCCTAGTTTATCTAGCCGATGGAAAATCCGACGCCCAGCTTGAATTGATTCTTAGGGTGGCTGTGCATGGCACACAGAGTTAGGCAGAAGGGCAGAGGCGTGAGCTTCTTCTCCATCATCGCACACACGATGCCATTGCTGTCGATCTTGCCTGTAACGAGACAACCATAATCAGTTGGAGCTAATTAAAAAATGTCAAATTTCTCCTTGCCTTGTAGGTATAAAAAAAATGATACATTGAACTTTTTTCGGCTCACAATGAGAATTTCTTTTTAAATCAGTGTGGTCTTCCTGTCGGCATAACCTCTCTAAATAAAGATGGAAGGTGGCCGAAAACGAATCGCATCATCGATGAGTCAAAGTAGAGCTTCCATAGCAAAAAACTATTTTGGGGTTTCGCTGATTTCGCTGGTAAACCTTTGCAGTCACAGCAGAAATTTTGTATAGCGTATCATGTACCAGAGCAAAACCCGTCAAAAAAATTAAGAAAGCTGAAACATTTCTCAAATTCTTTCATCACAATTACCCCAATTACTAGCGTATACTTCTTTTCTCAGTTACCAGCTTCTCTGAATTCCAATGAAGTCATACAGTTAAGCTCAAAAATGAATTACTCATGAAGAACTTGTTAATATTTATGCTTAAATATACATTGAATTTACAGGGTGCGTAAGGTATGCGAGGATACTTATATTTTTGTAATTTACACTAACCCGATAATAACTATTATCGGGTTAGTTTAGATGAAATGAAAAATACATTATAATTAATGTATTTTTCATTTTAAAAAATTCCATGGCAGATACTACTATAACTAATGAAATGAAAGGACACGCTATAATAGTGTCTATAGAAGCGAAACAAGGCAATTTAGAAATTGCAAGACTTCTAAAATTCGCCAGATCTTTCGTTTGCAAAGTTAAAAAAGAGAGTTGAATGAAAACAATGAAGATAAATTGGCCACGAGCAAAATAAAACAGCATTGTCAACGCTCTGATTCAAAACACACGAGTTTGTCAGAAGAGTGCATGGCATGATCGAGGAAAATCCTGGGACGTCAATGCGACATCTTACCAAAGATCTTCAAGTGTTTGAAGGAACAATAACGAATGTTGTTCATCAAGACCTCGGATACAAATCATACGTTCTTAGGTGAGGTCAGTTTATGTCGATGAAAAATCAAGAGAATCGCTAATGCGTGCTGTTTCTCTGGAAGCGCGTAAAGTGCCCTCAGATACCGTACGCACCCTGTAGTATCACCACATGCAGGAACGATTCTCCAGGTTGAGGGACCTGAAACTCTATGAAGCAACAACCAATGACGGCAAGTAGTAGTAGTAGTAGTAGTAATAGAAAGGTTACTAGCG
>VOMN01036905.1:0-12174 GCA_014899125.1 Orchestia grillus
GGGTGCGAGTTATAGGGTATGGGTATCCTCTCGTGGTTTATTCTCTGTCTCTGACGTGCGACATTCGTCGCCAAGAAGAACTTTACGTGTAGTGCTCGCAAAGTAATTTTTCTGCTCAATCTTCAGCTCTATCGACGCGTTCAGACGAAACTACTGAAATGTTTGCAAATGCAAAACACGGCAAGCAAACATTGCTTCCCCACCCTCAATAATTTTTGACTTATTACTAAATTGACTAATTGAATAATCGTAGTTCTTGCTGTACTCACATTTTTGAATTTTTTGGATGAAATTGATCGAATTCTAGTGCTCTTGTCACGAGCTAAGTCGATTGTTGTCCATTATTTTGGGAGCGTCAGGCAACTTTAAGGTCGTCATTTGCTCGTACTTTGGAAAATGAAACACTTTGTAATTTGGTGCAAGCGTTGATGCTGCTGTTTTTGTGTGGTACAAGGTGAGGCACAGTTGCCAATCATGATGACGCGCACCAATCTCAGTGCACGGTCGCCACGCTAGGTGCACGGTCACCACGCTAGGTGCACGGTCACCACGCTAGGTGCACGGTCGCCACGCTAGGTGCACGGTCGCCACGCTAGGTGCACAGGCCACAATGACTGCACGGAAACAGATTCTGTATCGCATGCGAGTTGCCGCGTACTTAGGTGTGCTAAGTCCCTGGAGGAATTATTTCGACTTCACCAATTTTAGCGATCAGAATCAGTAACGCTATGAAATTTATGAGTTCCTGTTAATGAAGGTACAGTTCGCTAAAATAGACCTATGTATGCTTGATATATGTTTTGAAATATTGATTTCTCAGGTTATATTTTTCAGAGAAGAATTGGAGAATTTCTTCTGAGGTGTAATTCATTCTAAATAATGTGAACGTATTTACTGAAATACCACAAGATTTAATGTACCACACAAATAATTATAATAGATGTGAATAATTTCAGGCGAGTATGAGCAGAATACTAGTATTGCATAATTAAAGTATCATCCTGGTTTCACGTGCAGGCACGAGGGAAAATCCTTCATGTAAATGCACGATATATTATGTAAATGAGCATTGTTTCATCTCTCACTCTTGTTTCGGTTGAATATGCTTTTTTTCTTCTATGGTGATGTATTAAACATAACTTCGTAGTAAATTTTATAATTAATGAGTATATGATTCCAGTTTGTAATCTATCATATTTTGTCAAATTCTGAAGAAACAGCAAATCATATAAACCATTTTTAAAGGCTGTTTTTTAGGTCTTGAACTACCGTAACGGCGAGTGGTATGGTAAAAATGAAAATTAAATAAGCTCCAATGTGTACTGTATCTCGTCGATTGCCATTACCTGCATATATATATATATTACTTGAGTCACGTTTCGGAATTTTTTAGTCTGTCGCCGTATAATTTTGCAGCGAAGCTTCATTCCATGTTAAAAGGGGATTTTAGATTCCAGAAATAGCTCTAGGAACTCGAACGTAAATGCGAAACTCCGATACAAACAGAATTCATAAATGCCCACTAAATAACATTAATATTAATCTAAAGCTTACTTTTTGAAGTTAGTAAAACATGATTGATGGTTGAGTCAATTATGTACCTTGCAATACATCTATTTGTACTGTTTTTGTCCTAACTGAACGACAATTTTGCATCGAAGTTTTAAGATTATAAGTACCGAGTAGTTTGAGAGACCCGACTGATCTTGCTCAAAAAAGTGAATGTTTCAAGTTGAGGCCTCAATAGGCTTTTGAGTGAACCGAACTTCACAGAAGACGATTATTTGTATTTTAAATATTCACCATGCGGTAATAAAAATCGGATTCTAAAATACCGTCTGGGGATTTGAATTATAAACGAATATTGATTGAACATCAAAGCTTAAAACCTTCCAAAGTCGTTGAGGTATGTTTCCTCGAGCATTTTCTTGAGCTCTACCGCCATTGATGTGTTTTGATTACATAATTAATAACATAGTTTAGTTGCTTTGGGGGTTCTGTAAAAGGAGTTATTAAAATTGGAGTAGGCCGGGATCTCGACCTAATTCTTCCGCTTCAGCATAAGTACGACATCTGAAAAAATAACCTTCGAATTACTCTGAAATTTTTACGGTTCAATTTTTTATGAATTTACATTTCTGTTTCGTTAACATTATTTTTCCGTAAAGATACGTGATTGAGTCTAAAAGAAACAATGAGTATAAAAGAAACAAAAACATTAGAAAGACACTTTTTGTCCAGAGGCAGCAGTTTTATTTAAAAAACGCTGGGTATAGTATAAATAAACGGTATACAAGGAACAAACACTTGGTAAAACACTCGAAACAGCACAAATAAAAACTTGACATAGCAGAAGTAGACACTCGACATAGCAGAAGTAGACACTCGACATAGCAGAAGTAGACACTCGACATAGCAGAAGTAGACACTCGACATAGCAGAAGTAGACACTCGACATAGCAGAAGTAGACACTCGACATAGCAGAAGTAGACACTCGACATAGCAGAAGTAGACACTCGACATAGCAGAAGTAGACACTCGACATAGCAGAAGTAGACACTCGACATAGCAGAAGTAGACACTCGACATAGCAGAAGTAGACACTCGACATAGCAGAAGTAGACACTCGACATAGCAGAAGTAGACACTCGACATAGCAGAAGTAGACACTCGACATAGCAGAAGTAGACACTCGACATAGCAGAAGTAGACACTCGACATAGCAGAAGTAGACACTCGACATAGCAGAAGTAGACACTCGACATAGCAGAAGTAGACACTCGACACAGCAGAAGTAGACACTCGACACAGCAGAAGTAGACACTCGACACAGCAGAAGTAGACACTCGACACAGCAGCAGGCGCCCCCCTGAGTGACGACCATCAAAGTCGGTCAGTGTGGCTGTGAAGGGCTGAGCTCACGCAGGCCTGAGCGCTGCCAGCGGTGCAGGGGAGCAGGGCAGACGTGACTGAAGAAACTCTCTTGCATTTGTTTAAATGCGCACACATTTATTATAGTGGGGTGGTGGACCAATTTAAATTTATGTTCAACTATTTGTTGAAATTGGGAGGTGGATTTAGTTTAGCTTATACGACAACAATTGTTGTTATGGGGAGGTGAATACAGTTTAGCTTATATGATAACAATTTTGTAATGGTGTGGTGGATATAGTTTAGCTTATATGATCACAATTGTTGAAACGGGGTTGTGTATATATTTTCGCTTATATGATAACAATTGTTGTTATGGTGAGGTGAATATAGTTTAGCTTATATGATAACAATTTTTGTAATGGGGTGTTGGATAAATTTTAGTTTGCATGCACACATTTTTTGTAGTGGAGTGGTAATGGAATTTCAGTACTGTACTTATATATTTGATCGTTCTCGAATTTAAATGAAATTTATGTTCATATTGACATCATCACTATCGGGTGACACAAAATTCATTTAATTTTCGTGGCATCACGTCAGTAATTCAGATAAACTTTATTCCTTCTTGAATTCAGCGTCTTTTCGAACGCATCCTAGCAAATTATCATCTTTCTTCAAGAAATATTCAACACTATTCGACATGCTAGCTCAGGATTGGATCCTGTGCATCGCCGCCGCTTGCAACCATGGTTTGGTGGTCTTTACCACCTGAACCTGCTGCTAGAAGAAACTTGGGATACATTGACCGATTAATTTTTGTTTCATCAACAGAGGTACAAACGGAGCCACTGAGGAGCAGGGGTGTGGTGCCCCCCCCTGGGGGCAGCACGGGTGAGTTCCATCAAGTTCAGAGCAAATGATCATCGTCTCAGGCGTGTCTCCAGCCGAAATTTGTGTCTTTGAAAGAAAAATAACTTGCAATTTATCATCAACGTCTGAGTACTTCTCCCACACATTTCCCGGATTCAGTTTGCTTGCTTTAACTGTGATTGATGTTTCCAGTAGGTATTCTGAATAACACTCTTCTAAAACATACTTTAAATCATCGTGAAATATGAAATAAGGAGAAATTTTTAAATATAAGGACACTCTCGAATTCATGGTGAAGAAAATTATTCACGTAGGAGCATCGGGCACTTGGACCATCAATGCACTTTCTCGACTCTTCGAACAGCTCAATAAAAATATGGAAGTCCATGATGCAGATGTGTACGTATGTACGGCAAAGCGTCTAGAAAAGACAAATATACAAAACCCTTGTATGGCATTTCCAAAGTTGATCTCCATGAGCTGTACACACAAATAAAAGCTGCTGACCTCTCACGTTACACATTGTAACGAGCAGATGGCAGTCCAGGAGCGGTGGTGATCAGAGGCGAGGTCCTCTGGACGAGGGCTGGACCACGTCAGGGGGGACTGGTGGCACAGCCCAAACGCATCACACCTCTCACCACTTCACATCACACCACCTCACAACACACCTCTCACCACCTCACAACACACCTCTCACCACTTCACAACACACCACTCACCACCTCACAACACACCACTCACCACCTCACAACACACCACTCACCACCTCACAACACACCACTCACCACCTCACAACACACCACTCACCACCTCACAACACACCACTCACCACCTCACAACACACCACTCACCACCTCACAACACACCACTCATCACCTCACAACACACCACTCACCACCTCACAACACACCACTAACCACTTCATCACAAGTGAGAGATGTATTTGCAGCCAGAGATGAACTTCATTAACGGCAAACGAGGCGAAGATTTAATTAAATGTCAACGATGTTAAATCAAATCTAGACAGTATTCGATTACGCAACTTCGCAAAATGTCATTCTGTTTCAGCAGGTAATTATAATTTAATGCAATTTCGCCGATCCGTTTACAATTGATCGTCCGAACTGACGGCGTCTTTGTGGCTGTGATTGGAATATCATTTCGGGCTGATTGGAGGGACGCGTGGTCATAGAGTGGGATCTTTTTAACCACCAAAAAATAGGGTTTTGACAAAATGAATGTTATTTTTTTCTTCAATTTGCAAGCTATCATCTCGCATCATTTTCATTAAGCCTGCCGTTATCGTCGTTATCACCTATAACATTAGCCTCATAGTCATCATAGCAGGGTCATGCCTGCCATCATCATCACTATCACTATCACTATCATTATCACCATCATTACGGATATCAGGTCTCATCTCAGACTTGGCAAACAATGCCTCCTGGGAAGCAAGCTGGACAGGCAAGCTGGACAGGCAAGATGGACAGGCAAGATGGACAGGCAAGATGGACAGGCAATCTGGACGGGCAAGATGGACATCACTCAATTTTCACATTACTTTATTGTACTTCAAACTTTAACCCGCCTAACTCTGGTTTTCAAGCCCAGACATTGTTCGCGTAATGGCGCCTGTATTTTCATAGATATCGCACCAAGAAAAGCACGTACAGCGCTGCAGAATTGTGCGTTTTTTCTCTTATTCTCATCTGCATATCAGGGGCCCATACGTGCAGTGAACACCGTACACTGCTGGACTCCCAAGGCCCCGACAAAGAACTCGGCGTCTAGTGTGTTGAGGGGCACAAAGCTGCTACATCAATTCGTTTCCCTGTCGATTCATTTCTAAAATAATCGATAAAAGTGCTACGGTCTCAAATTATACGTACCTAGTTATACGTAGATGCTCAGGCCAAAAATTCAGACTGAATAATAATTATCCGGGGCGTCTGGCGAGACGCGCTCGATCGAGGATGCTCGACTACGGCCTCTAATTGTGATGGACTCGTTCTCCTCAAAAATACTAGAACAATTACTTCTAAATTATTACCGTGTAACGAAAAAAATTACCTCATTATTAAAACGGAAAGAAATGTTTCGTTGCATAATTAGGAGGGAAATTTGTCTAAATTTTGTGTGAAATTTATTTAGCTAATACTTAGATAAAAATATTCACGTTGCAATGAGGTGAAACGGCCATTGCTTTGTCACATATTCCTTTCTCTCACTGGAGCGTTTTTCAAGGCCTCGTTCACGGGCTTCGTCTCGAGCTGTAAAAAAACTCCTTAATGAACTTGATGACGAAATCATTCACGCAACATTGGGTTTTATGAACAGGTTCGAAGTGTTGAAATACTCACTACTGGAGCCGCCCTCATGATGCATGTTTAGAAGCTCTTATGTAAAGCCCGAGGAAAAAACAATTTCTGATATCCTTGGCGAAAGCATTCATGATGGCTTTAATTAAGACCTGATGAAGGGTTCCCTGGTGCCCTAAATAAAGGCCTGATGAAGGGTTCCACGGTGCCCTTAATAGAGGCCTGATGATGGGTTCCCTGGTGTCCTTAATAGAGGCCTGATGAAGGATTCCCTGGTACCCTTAATAGAGGCCTTGAAATCCTCGATGAAGTGCTGTTCGACTTCTCCCAGCAGAACCGCGGCGCGCTCTCCTTTCTGAAAACACGACCGATCCGCCGAAGCCGTCTAGGGCGAGACAAATTGAGTCTTCCACCGTCAGTATAAAAAATAACTTAAAAGAACAGTCACGACTGAGACGATAAGCTGCGTGCTACCGCGATAAGGTGCGTGCTGTCATGATAAGGTGAGTGATATCACGGTAAAGTGTGTTTACCACAACACAGCTCGTGAACAAAACGGATAACGTGCAAAGGTTGAGAAGGTCTTTTCAGTCTGAGTGAGAAGTAACGCATAACTTTTTTCCGAGAAAAGAACCACATCAATCCAGGCGAGCCAACTCTGAAGCGCTGTCTGATTTCCTCTAAATGCCAAAAGGAGTTTTTCACGCGCTCACAAGCTCACCTGGGACCGAGGGAGCGGTTAAGTGAACTGCAACTCACTTCACGTCCCGTCATTGAATTACTTAGGAGGGCCTAGCAGGGCGCTGAGGCGGCCGTCCAGGCGCTCGATGGGCAGCTCGCGCAAGTGATGCGAGGGAAGGGACTTCGTCTTGGCCGAGTTTTTTGGATGAAAATTCTGAGTGAAGACAGATGTGCTCCTTTCCTGGAGATCTCCTCTTTTCCTGGAGATCTGCTCCTTTCCTGGAGATGTACTCCAGGAAAGGGACGAAGATTACAGGACTTTTGGGGCGTGGAGCTTATGGAGCAGAGCGACATTTCTTTTGGAACCGCGAGCTCTTTTGTGGTTTTGTGGGTGATGGTTTAATGGGAGGAAGGAGGTAGCAGATACTACCTTCGACACTAGTGTTTTTGATGCTAGGTTATCTGCGTCTCCTTTAGAAAGTTTGAATAAATACTTGCTTTCCTAAGTTTTAGGAAAGTTTTGCTCGTGGTTACGATCACTTTTGTGCTAAAACTGAGAAGAAAACTTCATAAAACTTGCTGAGAAGCTTCGATTGCAACAGATGATTTTCACCCAGAACTTTAACATTGAAATTTGCTTTTCGAAAAGACACACAAAGTACAAAATACTGAATTTACGCAAAAAATTTAATTAGTACAAGCTCAATCTTAAGTTAAATCTTTTAAGGAAATATACGACAATCCCATGCAGATTAAATTTCATCTTTTTTTTACGTCCGGCAGCGGTCTAATTTTGCTCTTTATTTTCGGAAATGTTCAGTGGAATTAAGAAACTTTACATCGAAGAAAATGCAAAATACATGAACATCAGCTAATGCCAATGTTCATAATGAGGGAATTTCGAACAAAGATTCTGTAGTAATGACAAGTTCTTCGTAAAATTTTTATAGGAGCCCTCGTGTGAGTGTTATTCACTGCATGTTCTCCCCACAGAGTAACGAAGCCTCCCGCCCTAACGCTACGAAACTCACGAATCAGTTTCTGAAGAGTGAAACTAAAAATGTTCTCCCCTGACTAGGAGGCAAGTGCACCTTCACTAACGCCTCAGAAGCATTAGGTGGTGTTGACGCCCTCGAGTGAGTTCAAAATCAACAATTACACTCTTTCAACACCACACAAATATGTTGCAACGGGCGGGGCGCAGTCAACAGGCCAACACCATAAAACGAGTTGAAAATATTACTGTCGTGCTGCTGCGGTGGAGTCTGGCCGGAATAAAAAATGCTGTCACCGACAAGCTTATTGCTCAGTTTATTGCCCCATACATAACGGAGAGAATTACATCGCTATTCTCTTTCATAGACTTTGCAGAGAACGTTGTCATTGTCGGGAGACACACGACCGGCCGCGGCAGCAGCGTTGGGACGCAGACGGAAGCCGCTGAGCTGCTACGAGAGGGTGCGTGCCTGATGTTCTCTTAAGTCCTAAACTTATTTAGCCCATTACAGCCCAAATTATTTCGGCGATAAGGCTGCATTTAGCTTCGCGTGAAAAACGAGCTGCAGTCTTGTGTGTCTGTACGATAAAGCTGCATTTAGCTTCTCATAATAAACTAGCAGCATCCTTATGAAAGTGGTTTTGAAATTCATACAGAGGGAAAAGAGTTCAGCATAATTTGATGCTAACGAGGACTTTGAAGACACATCACCTAATAAATATTTCCTTTCGCTTAATATCATCATGCAGATTAATCTTCCGCCACACTAAATTCAGGAAATGTGTTGCTTTTAATTCTTTTGGCCTGGATGATGAAGGCGAAATCAATTTGGTCGCTCTCGTGCTTTTTAAGACCTTGGTTATTAACACTGCTAAGTTTTAATTTGCTATGTTTGAGCCCCGGAAATTACGCTCGAGCATCGACTGGAGTAAAAAAAAAACAAACCCGCCTTCCTGTATGTAGAATTTGAAGGCATACCTCAAAGGGTCTGCATGACCGGTACTTAAAATGTGCACCTTAGACCATCTTAAGAATTAACGACTGAGTCCTCAATGCACAAGATTCTTTGAGGCCGTGGATAGAAATTTACGAGCATGTGCCCTGCGTCATTAATTCACGAAGGTTTCAAAACGTATCAGATTACTGACTGACTTTTCGTTAACATTCGATATTCCTGAACCAGGACTCTTCGCTGTACCCCCAATGACTCTAAGGTGCAGCCCTACTTTCATAGTACCCACAAAATAATGTAAATCACAGAAGGAGATCCTGAACTGGACCAAAACGTTAATATTCTTTTATTTCAATACCTAAATGATAAAAATGCAAAAGAAAAAGCGTAAGAAATAAATAAAACGCATGCAAATATATTTTTCCGAGCAACCTCGTTTAACAACGTTCTAGATATTTGTTTGTTTCATTATTATGAAGGACTACGTTCAACATACACAGCATGCTTCATACCACATTACAGTACTTAGTATACTGCAGTATATACACCTTGACTGTTACGAATAGTTAATGAATTTCGAACTAGTCGCATTCTTCAAAAATATTCAACAAAAAAAGCATTAAGTTCTTATGAAACTTTCCCGATGTTACAAAGAGAGCACCCAAGGTTTTAGACTTACGCACATATACATATCGTCGACTGCGTGATACGCAAATTATATATATTTTAGTTTGAACATATCCTTCTAATTAAGGCTGCGGACAAACTTCTACAGGATATGAGAACGCTCTGTTCAGCAATACTCGAAATCTCTCCCATTCGCGTATCCCTTTCAGTTTCTAAACGAGCGACTACTGCTAGCTACAAAGTACTGATGTGACTGTATGCATTTTTTATACCTTTGATGAGAGCGTTGAGAGGAGTGCTGATATTCAGGACATGAAAACATACCGGACCCTGAATTACGGCGAGGCCATCAGTTTGAGTGGATGCGATGAGTGATAGTACCACTGGAATATGAAGTTTGATGCGATGAGAGAGGGCCATTGGAATATGAACTTTGATGCGATGAGGGAGGGCCATTGGAATATGAAAGACTTAGAATATGAAGTTTGATGCGATGAGTACAGGTACCATTGGAATATGAACTTTCAGATCAGTCGTTGTCGTCAATTGTGTACAATTAAGCAACTTGTACGTAACGTGCACCGAGTCCTGCACCTCACCACCCTCATCACTCTTTACTGTCACCGCTCGTGCTCATGTTGACGAGTGACATCAGCTGCGCTTCTGACCTGCACTCTTCCTTCAGCACCACTACTGGTTGCTGCCGCACAGGAGAATCGGTAAACTACAAACGAAAGATCACCGGCGTTGTCCTTTCCGTGTATAAATATCCCTGCCCATATCAGTGTTTTTAAATGATTTCAACCGTAATTTTGAGCTCGATTTCTCTTTCTTACCCACTTCCAATGGCTGCTGCACCGGAGAATTAATAAGTTACAAATTTTACCATCCACCCTGTCGTCGCTTTCAAACATGTGTTGGTATTACTACTTTTGCCTGTATTTTTTTTCAATAATTGCAGCATGTAATTTTGTTTCAGATTTTTTCCTCAGCCTCACTCTCTCTCGCTTCGACACAGAAGAATAGAAAAAGTGAAAAATTTGACCATTGAATGGATCGTAAAGCAAATGCTTCGAGTCAATATGACTGGCAATTATTTGTTTTACAGATTCGAACCCAAATTTCTGAAAAACACTATGGAAAATGACCTTGCAGTGTATTTCTGTAATCTATTTACATAATGAAGAAATATTAAGGTATGCATTTCTTCCTGAGAGTTGGGTGACCGCTTTTTATCTCACGGAGTGAATATTTATTGCAACAAAGGAGTCTATTTTATAAGAATAATTACTTGGAGTGTTTATTAGTTTATGAACTAAATAGAAGCAGAAAGATCCCCATTCAGCGGGCTCTCACCACACTCGTGGGCGTGGACAGACACTCTCTACATCCTCTCTGGTAGCGTCGACGTCCTGGTTGGTGCAGAGGAACACAGTTGTGTTCCGTCGAGCTGAAGCTCAACACTAAGTTGCCGTAGAACGTTTAGCTCTGAGAATTTTCTTTATGCATGTCAAGTTAATGTATGAATGTTCATCTCTGTAAGTCTTAATGTATGGAATGTTGTTCCGTTCTCTGCGTGCCCGTCTTTGGTCTCATTACCGATTGCTTTTCTGCTCATCAGATTTGGAATTTTTGTGCTGCTTGTTAAAGTTCGTGAAAACTTAATTAGATCCTATTTGCATACTTTAAGTCTTTGGGTATTTGAACATCATAATTTAAATCAAAGCATACAGCTGGTTTGCTCCAACTCGCATTGTTTCGATCAAGTTGGATTTTATTTAATTCGTTTGGCTTGCAGCCGTAATGCGATTTAATCATAAGTCACATCTAATTCCTCTTCGCTCTACCGATAGACTTGTAAAGAATTGTGATAATGAATGTTTCTACCGCACTTATATTCATGTGAATATTCTTCAAAACTCTGTGCAGGTATGCCAAGTCCTGCGCCGATACTCATTGTCCCGGCTGTCGCTTTGGCAGCTCTGTTAGGCTTTATATAAACAGTAGTAATAATTTTGCAATCCATCATAACGAGAACGTGAGAAATAACTAAAAGGAAGCAAATCGTACTTTTTGAGTTGAAGACAGAAATTAAACGGATAATTTTCGCAGCGAGTACCGAAAAACTGGCACGATGTCTGTTTAACAATCTAAACATATTTATGAGCATTGGACTACAGGTATTCATCCTATCAAACATTTCAGAATTATATATGAAAAGTTGTAGCGTCTTTGCAAATTCTTTTGAAAAAAAACATTGAGTTGACTCTACGCACTAAAATGCATGATAAAACCACCCACACACAAATTCGTATCGGTCACCGGAGCTGATTGGAGTGCCAGCCAGAAAATTGCAGGTGAGAGATGGCCTGAGGGATTGTTGGCGTCCGATTCAAGGACTCGTTTTCTTTGATTGCCGAAATGAGAACCCTAATTTGGCAGCTCTGATTGGTTCTTTTTTGGTACGAACTCGGGAAATTGTTCAATTTTTAGTGAGCTCCGCCCACGAACCTTTTGAGCTCTCTTGGAGGGTACAGCAGCGATGCAATGAGAATATTGCGGGGGCGAGACCGCTGTATCACTTGGTACAGCATCTGTTTTGACATTGCGTTTGCCTGGAAACGTGTTATCTGTACGTAAATATTTTAAATTCTTGCTCAACTCGAACTTTGTTATCCGTACGTAATTGACTTGTACTCAGCTGGATCGGTGGAGAGCTTGTGAAGTGGATCCACAGTTTTTTAACAAGGCGCAGACAGGTAGTTGCCGTAAACGGGCATCTCTCGTCGGAATCTCTTGCAGCCAGTGGGGTGCCGCAGGGATCAGTGCTGGGGCCACTACTGTTTCTTGT
>VOMN01036914.1:0-15195 GCA_014899125.1 Orchestia grillus
GTAATACAGGAAACTTGATCTGAGACAGGCGTGCCACCAGTTCCACCCTTACCATACATGTGGCCCTACACGAACGAGCAATGTACGTTGTCTGACGCTGCTGACCAACCCTCTTCCGGCTCGAGGGATCTGAACTCTTCCGCATTGCACCTCACACGCTACTGCCCACACAGCCGGGCTAATTGTACTCATCACAGCCTACACTTCGGTGGGAGCATATGTTCAGATGGGTTTTTAAATAGATATAGGAATCAAAATCGTTACTTTGAAATCGAACATCATGACTTCCCATCACCGACAGCATGACTACTTCAAATATATTCATATCACGTACACACCCTTACTTGTGCCTGTTTTAACACCACTCAGAACTCTCTTCCGACATAACACGCTGGTACCATCGAACTAGATCAAAAGATGTTTGAGAAAGCTGCACTGCAAGTACGCTTTCAATGGTAGATGTACAACCCATCTCTTCTCTACGAGTCGCATGAAATTACCAATCGAGGTGTGACGTCACTTAAAAACATCCATCAGGTATAAATTTACTCATAAGAAAGAAGTGATCATTATCGTTTATAGTGAAAATGACTAGTAGAAGTGCTTGTTCATAAGTTCTTTTGTTTTCTTCAACCAAGAAATAGTCTCTCCGTTAGCACATACGGCACACGGATCAAGGGAGCAAAAGAAAATGAAGCAGGAAATTTCTTTTCAGGATATTCAAATTATGATCCAAGCACTGAACTCTATACAAATTCAACAAGACTGCTAAAAACGAACGCTAAAGATACTTGAGCAGTGGCCTTAACAAGGCTTTCGAAATCTCTGCCAAAATTCACTGGGTACACTTTCCCTAGAGACAGTTACAAATTAGCTACAAACGCAACGGGCGAGTTTAATCAATGAAACTCCACATCGCAAATGATTGCAGATGTTTTAATATTTATAAAGTATTTCCATGAAAATAGTTGCTTTCAAGCTATAGTACAAAATTTCCCCATGGAATTTAGTCAAGCTATTGGTAAACCAAGAACTCTTCTATAGACGATGAACGTAGTAACTTCAATCCCATAGAACAAATCCATTTCGATATACAATTCAAGGAAAAACCCCAACTTCATCTTCATATCTATTAATTAAAGACCTGATCATTCCTTCATTAGAGAGAGAGCAGCCACACGACTTGCAGCGCGTGTCTGAGAAGCACGAGAACAAAACATCACGTGCGAAGACTTGCAACAGCAATAACCAAATCAAGGACGGCATCTTGCCCAGACCGAGAGCCACGCCGCTAGCGTGAGCTGGAGAGGGACGCTGCCAACCAGACCGGCGAGACTGCGTCGACCCGCTTCCAGATGAGCAGGTCAGCCACCAAAGAGAGGTAGAGGGTAACAGAACTGACCTTGTACTGCGCAGCGAGTCCTTCCATTTCCGGGTCCTGCCAACCCCCAGCGGCGCCATGAGCAATCTTGGGTTTGTTGTTCCAAGACGGAGACGCCTGGTCTGCCCCCCACGCCGCGCCCTTGGCGTCGTCACCCCACACTCCCCCACCCCCAGCGCTGTCGTGCGGAGGCTCGCCCCAGTTCCCGTTGCGACTAAAAACGGCACGGAAACAAATGAGGAACGCTTAAAAACTGCCCAAGACTTGTTACGTGCTCAGATGACTTCAATGAAAATAGGATTCGTCAAGAAAATCCAGGGAAGATCATTTTTATGAAGGTCAAAGCCTCATGTGCGTTAATGCAAATAATTAAGATTTCATGATTATAGAGCAGTAATTTATAACTCCATACCTAATTGAAACGGAATGAAAAATGCTAAAAACAACGCGCGGGTTCTTTTACTCTTCGATAATTTGAATTAAGATATAGTTTGAGATACAAATTCAGCACTAACAATTTTACTTGAAGTCAAAAACTCGCGCGTATATGGTTTAAATAATTGTAATTTTATAATTATAATGGAGAATTTAATACCTTAAACGAAGAAAAATATCCCCCTTTATAATTCCAAATAAGCAATCAATTCAGCTTTCACAAGCTGGTTTCTCATCTGATTTCGAAATTCGTACGATTTTTCGAACAAAACTGGAAATAACATTTTCATTGACCACTTATTCACACCCACTTCTTTTCAGAGAGCACAACGACTCTAAAAATTTACTCGACACACTTTCTTACCACAAGAGCACATGGTTATGAAAAACTTCAGAAGCTTAGCGATGAAACAAAATTCTGCCCCTGGAAAGGCCACCTTTGAAATGATACAAGTGGTCATCATGCGACAAGAGCTGCTGAACAATCGTTGGGCCGACCAGATAACATGAGCTAACGCCTCCTGAGCGTGAACGCTAGACCTGGCCTCGTATTATTCCAACAAATGTTATAGTGAGAAAACGGGGAACATAATACCAAAGATAGAATGAGTCCCCAATGAAGGTCTAATTGCAAGTATTAGTGCTGGTAAGACGTGACGGATTCCATCGTAACAAATTTAAGGCATGATACCAGAGCAAAGAAGGCACCAATGAAGAAATAAATGCAAGGATAAATCAATCTAAGAGAGACGGCTTACCCATGATGGGCCCACATGGGAGCACCTCCGGGTGTCGGAGGCTGTTTGGGGGGCGGCTGCTGCTGCGGACCACCGAGGTGAGGTGGAGGCATTCGTTGCTGCTGTGGCGGTGGAGGAGGCTGTTGCTGTTGAAGACCGGCGGCAGCGGCCATCATCACGGCAGGATTGTTCTGCATCTGTTGCTGTTGTTGCTGCTCCTTCCAGCGTGACACGTTGCCTTGCGGCTGCTGCTGAGGGTTGCCCCACACAGCTGTGCCATCGTCTCCTCGCCGAGGCATGCCCGCTCCAGTGGGCTCGTCCCAGCCTGAGCCACCGACCTTTGTCATGTCCTTGTTGCCCCACACGCCCGCTGCACCAGGCATGCCTGGGCCAGGTGGGCCGTTGAGGTGGTGGGCAGTGCCGTGGGTACGTCCAGGAGGCCCACCATGGTGGCCCACATGAGGAGGAACATGGGCACCGGGATGAATTCCATGAGGAGCCATGTGTGGTGGGCCATGCAGGCCTCCAGGGGGCCCGACGGGAGCGTTCCCGTGAGGTGGCATGTGTCCAGGGATTTTGGGAGGTCCGTGCGGCCAGCCATCAGGTCCAGGCTCTATGCCCGCACGAGGTGGGCCTGCATGATCTGGCCAGCCTGGCTGCGCTCCTTGCCAGTCGGTGGGCTTCTTCTGCTGGTTCCACATATTGGGACCAGCATTGGCAACGGCAGCAGCTGCTGCTGCAGCGGCGGCTGCAGTTGCTGAAGGCCACTGAGGTTGCGGGCCCGCGCCAGGCGTGGGTGGAGGAGCCGCAGGGTTCCAGGCGTTGCTTGTGTCACTTTGGTCGTCGTCTTCTCCCCACGTGCCGCCGTAGTTGGTGGCCGGGGTGTGTCCCCAGGGGGCCTGCTGGGGCTTAGGTGGCGGGGCGCCGCCATTGCGCAAGTTGTTCTCCCACAGCTCAGTGCCATTATTGACTAGCTTCCACTGCTGTGCGGGTGCGTCCTTACTCGGCTCCGGCGAGGCGGGCAGGTCCCATGAGGTGTCCTGATTGACGTTTTCACCCCCCCAACCCTCATAGCTGAGCAAAGCCTCACGAATATTCTGAAGGTCTTTGTGACGCTTGCTGGCTTCGTTAGAATTGGAGGCTTTATTGGCCCCCCAGTTGCTGGCAACTGTGGCACCACTACCACTGCCTGCAGAGGGAGTCATGTTGGCACCAGACTGAGCAGTGCTGGCTGCAGCAGTGGGCGCTTGCTTCATGCCTGCAGCTGAAGCAGAGGGAGGTCCAGCGGCTCCAGACCCACCCGATGTTCTGCCACTGCCCCACTGGGAGGTGCCACTCGGAACACTACCGGCTTGGTTGCCCCAGCCTGCGGCAGTCTGAGTGCCACCGCCGCCCCACCCATTGGCGGCAGCCGTCTCGCCACCACCTGCTAATCCTAATCCTACTGGGATGCCCCATCTATTGACTGGTCCGCCATGGCGGTGTTTGAATCCGTACTTGCTGCTTAGACCACAAGCCCTGACTGGCGCAGCGCTCGCAGGCGACATAGACTGAAGAGTCGGTTGGGTGCACTCGGGCACAGGAGCAACAACTTTGAGAAGAGAGAGTGGCGCATTACTAGCACCATTAAAGCTACATTGAAGCTCAGTGTTGCTCTGAGACTGGGTGGGAATGTTTATTGGGGGCACGGCAGGGTCGTTGCTTAAGGAGTGTGCTACGAGGAGTACATCAAATTTACTGCCAGAGGAAGAGCTTGTTGTTGAGTCTGCCACAGTAGAGGACGGAGAATGGGATAGCACGCAGCGTACAGGCCCTAATGGCAGCTCAGGCAGCGGCGCTACAGACCTCTGGAAGCAGGAGCTCAATATCACAGATTGCAGAAAGTGAGCGTGGGTGAGAGCAAAGACTGGACTGGCAGCTCCAACCACGCCAGACTCGCTCATCACCACACCATAACACCACCAGCTCGGGCTGGCATCTCTCGCATCCTCGGCACCACCGCTGCTGCTCTCACAATTTGTCGCAGGCAGGGATTTGCGGGACGCTATGGCTCTAACTCTTCTAATCTCCACATATACACCAGCCTGCAGATACGAAAAACAAACTTAGAAGTCGCACAAATATGGTCACTTTTTTCATGTGTTCAATTATAAATTATAACCTGTGGACAGATGAGAATTTGGAATGATCAGATGAGCACGTGATTTTAGCTCAGCAAAATTCGATCAACACATTCAGATTTTTATAGCATTCTGTGGCTACATTATCATTCCATTTTTAAATAAAGCCCTTCATAGATGTGAATAATTATGCATAAGAAAGGTAGCATACAAGACTAAACCAAAGTATTATGAGGATAGCAGCGCTCCAGTAACAGACTATTTAACGCCGAAAGAGTAAGGACACTTTAATATGAACTTAGGAGAAAGGGAATCTATGCACAAGATGTGTGCCCACACAAGATCCCCTGTGCATAGAAACATCAAGTTGAGAAGGGAGAGGAAAAAAAGATAAAAAATAATCAGCAAGGACGGAATGAAAACAAAAAGAAAAAGTGGGCACGAAAGATGGAAGTCTCGAAGGCCTACCAATAGCTAATGTAGCCTAATAGTGCCTCCCTGGGGGCGCTAATCTCTATAGCACAGGATAGACAAACTTGACCTAACCCAATTGCCTTAAGCCCCCTGAGGAGACTTGACCTAAGGTCGAGCAGAGAACGAGAACAATTTTCCGGTGTCTTCATGAGGACCAAGAAGAATCTAACCATCCTTTGATTCATTCCTCAGAGTATAACATAGAAGAAGAAACACTATTTCAAGTAAAAGTGGGTAGGAGTCACAAGCTGGTAAGTAATACACAGAAAAATTCAGCACAAAATGAAAAACCTGCTCATCAAATATTGATATATAACTGTAATCTTTAAAATTAATTAAGGCACATCAATTTTCAGATCCTCATTTCTTCAAATTCATACTAGTCTCATCAGGAAAAAAAATTACAAATGAAAAACTTGGAACAGGAGAGCAAAACGTCAGTCATACAGTCAACTCATCAGACACAACATCACAGCAACACTTGAAAATAAACTTAGAGAACTCTTCAGACACAACATCCCAGCAACACTTTATAATAAACTTAGAGGACTTTTCAGACATAACATCCATGCAACACTTGCAAATAATTTTAGAAAACTCTTCAGACACAACATCGCAGCACCACTTGCAAAGCAATTCAAACAAGTAACAAGACACACAGAAGAGGAGTTACTCACAAGAGGTGATACAGGCACTTTGTTGGTAGGAAACTCATGATTTGGCAAATTTGTGACCTGGAAGGCGCGGTGTGCTTCAATAAGAATATCCATATTGGAGGAACGCCTACCGCCACACCATTGACAGCTCTGGAAAACAAACACAACATTTAGTACACAATGAATAACATGTGCTAACATATGGGTCAATATGATCTAACTTCAGAAGTGGGTTTGAATTAGTCAAATACATTACGGTCAAGCAAATGCAAATTTAGAAATTATCTCAAGGTATTCATCATTCATCAAAAATTGGACACAGCTCACTGAACGGGAAGTTAAAAATATGCTCTTATTAAGACTTACCAAAGCTGTATTTCTTAAACTATAAGGCGGGCTCAAAAGGCTCAAATAAAACTAATTTATTAGAAAGTGATAGCTGCAAAAGTATATATCCCCACACAAAAATCACACAAATGAATTCAACGACAAAAAATGTGCAAGTTTACACCATTAACTTTAAGGTTTCCTAATCACACTAAACTAATGCATACATATTATTGAATCCTAAAATTAATACACTTGAATACAATCCTAAAATGCTCACAAGAATCACACTTATGTACACTGGCACAGTAATTCTTTTTCACTACATATTCCATAAAAAAAACGAGACATTAGACAATTAAGGCAATTCAGAATTCCTCAGACAGAAAACAAAGAATAAGATCAAGACTCTCTGCAAAACTCCATAACACTGTACCTCCCAGATGCAAGGTGAATACAATTTATTGATAATTACAGAAAGTGATCACAAAGCAGAAGCCCACAATCAAGTCTGCCATGTCAGCAAAAACTACCTTGATACATGCTTTGAAAACAAAACTAGACAAAGCCAGGAACTTCATTGAACATGCAAAGTTTCAATTAAGCTCAGGCTTATAGTAAAGATGAACATATCTTTGTCTTAACTGAAACTAAACATTGACATGGATTCCAAGAAAGCTTCCAAAAACATAAGTTATGAATGTAAATGATGCCACCTGAGCCCGCAACAGTGAAAACATGCAACCAAAATATTAAAAGGTCCTATGGAACCTGTTAACTTTAATGTGATGAAACTGTTGCAAAACAATTTTCAATGACAGCTAGGGAGTGTAGCTTGGAATGAACTATTGGTTAGTTCAACATCCCCTAACCACATAAAACTGATCAAAAGAAAGCAGTGAGAAGGAACTATTTAGTCTTGACTATAGAGAATGGGGAATCAATGCATGAGGTGTGTTCTGCACACAGCAACAACAAAATAAGAATGAAGAGGATAAGACAAAGAGATAGCAAAGGTGTGAAAATTGAACAAAGCAAAGTGGGTACAAAAGATAGTACCTAGTCCTGAGGGCATATCTATCACAAAAGTAACCTGACAGGGGCACCATGAGAATACCATTTCCCATAGCATAGCTAGAATAAATAAACCTAACACTATTGCCTGTGCTACGATCCCTCAGGAGCTAGGAAGTGCAACAAAAATGCCTTACACTTACAACCAAACAGAGCTGCATTTACATTTACACTACCATTCTAAAGAAAAAACGGTTCAAACCTTTAAAATGCAGAATTCTATTCTGTTGCTTATCCAGTTTGTGCATCTATGCCACTGTGATCTTTCCTAATCAGTAAACTAATCTACAAGCAAAGGAATTTACAAGCTTTTTTGGATCGACAGCCAACAAGGAATACTACTGTATAATGTATAACAAAAGCCACCTATAATATTGATTCACATTGGAAATTTTTATTTAGAACTTTAGAAGCCAATTAAGCACTAAGCTGGGCTGAAAATAAATGTGACCCATACTAAGCCTGGAGCTCACCTTGAATAGAGTGAAGGCCTCAGTAAGGGTGGATCTCCCTGATGAGAGGTCTACAAGACTGAGCACACATCTACACAATTACAGTCTGCAGCTGACAATGCATACAACTCAACATCTGCAAAATATAACAGGTCATCAGTAGACTTGTGCATGAAAGAATGCTTTGCACAGTCAGCAACAATGATGAGAACAAAAATGATAGAAATTATTTGGTCAACACTTACATAGGGAAGACATTAGATAAAATAGATGGGTAAGAGCACAACACTGATTCAAAATAAAATCGAAAAACTTAGAACAGACCACCTCCCAAATCTTATACATAATATGAACATAGCTACATTTTAACATACTATGACACTCTCACATCCTTATCAAATATAATCAATATGCACATGATAAATTTTGATTTAAAATGAATCATTTGTAGATAAAAATATATAAGAAGTTTTCATGTATTCAGTTATTAAAGGATTTCTCAATCAAAACCACAAAAAATTTTAAGCCCTTGGATACTCTTATTTCTTTTACTTGATCAATACAATGAGGCTATTTTGAAAAATGAGAAACTGACCAGTAGCAATTTTCCCACGGATAGAAAAATGTACATGTATTAATATGGGATAAATATACCCACAACAGAAGAATCCATTATGAACTACAAGAAATTATCTATTACTGTACTAGACATTCAAGATTCTCAGTACATGGTACAGAGACCAATCATCCTTTTGTCTTAAATTGGACTAGGCAGTTGGTAACCAGGTTCACATGTTTCATCAAATTCAAAAATACTAAAGTGGTGGAAATGATAATAGAACATCCTACAAATTAACACATGAACTTGCAAATGATGATCAAAAGTTGAGATTTTTACAAAAGAGTGCTAATTGAAGAAGTTTATGAATAAATATAATGATTATTTAGGTTTAGTTTTCAAAAAATAATTACAAAAACCTAAGATTTTGGAGTAAAAAATTATAGGAATAAACACAACCTACCTTGTACAAAAATTGCAATTTGCAAAACTGATTATTATTTGCACATACTTCACGTAGTAGTACATACAGCTACACAGCAATTTTTCATACAATTAATTAGATTTGTGGGAATTCCAAGGATACTGCTTCCTAGCATTTTTATATGGCACAAAATGTTATAATTGTTTCCCATTCACATAAGCCTACTTTGCTAATATATCCTGATTATAAATGGGATTCATATCAGGAACTTGAGGGGGCAAACTCAAACCCACTCAAATATGACCCAAAGAGTAAAAAGAGACCATTAAGTGTGGCCTTTTAGAGAACAGAGAATCTATCTACAAAGTGTGTTCCCACAAAGAATCTCCTGTGCATATAAATAAGTTAAGGAAGAGGAAGAAAATATAAAGAATAATTGGCAAAAAAAAGCATAAGCACAAAATAACAGAGTGCAGCAAGCACAAAAATTCAGAGGTCCCAAAGGTATTGCTATATCTGAGGTGTCTTAACAGTGCCCCCCTTGGAAGCCAGTCTCCACCGCATGCAACATACTAACCTAATTTAATTCTATTGCCCATTCTATGCCTTCCAATGGGTCAAATATATCTACTGCGTTAGGATAATACAGCAGTGAATACAAATATGTCAGTAGTTTACTCCTTGTCCATCATATATCAGTAGTCCCCCTCTCACTATCTCCTATGTCAACAATCAACAAAGTCTTGAAACATCAACTGAGAAACTAAATTTAGTTAAGCTTATTAGTGTAAGAATAAAAACTCTGGTGGTCATAACAGAGAGGCTTCATAAGTTAGTCCACATCTTATCACATGAAATGGCAGCTAGTACTGCAAAATTTAGGTGAGGCATTCTAGATATCACAATTAATTTTGGCATATGTTAACTATCATTACCTACCATCATGCCTCTTTATTGAAAGTTGAAACAAACTTCAGTTAAATACTTTCCTTATATTATATAATACAGTTGAAAAATTATGATTCAAAAAATTCAAATCAACTCAATGAATCTCAAAACAGCAAAAATTTTGGTTTTAGGCTTTGTACAGAGTCACTCACTCAGTGGTCCGAAGCAGGCTTAGCAAATTTGTTCATGACAATGACAGTTTTGGAACAATCACAATCTGAACTTGGAGCTATAATCCTTGACATATATTTTGTTGATCTTTAAATCTTAGTAACTCAAGTTTGAATAAATATATCTTGAAATAACCAATATTTTTTCACCAAATGAACTTCACATGTGCTACACTTCAGTAAACATAAGTCTTGCCCATTTACAGCCCAAAAGAATCATAGGGTCCAGTTTCAAAAGTATGGAGCTACTTTTTGAAACGAACAGAATGGAGTCATACTGCATACATACATTACATTGGATCTAATTTTTTGCATAAAACTAAACTTAGCCTATTGCCAAAGAATTTTGTAAAAAGTTGAATTCTTGTTTCATTCAAACCAAGGGTAAATATTCGCAACTTTAATATCTTTCAGGATAAGAAAAAATTCCATTTTAGAAAGTTTCAATCACAAAATTTCAATGAAACAATTGAACTAAGTCTTTGCTTTTCCTTTGTTCAATATCAAATGCTGGCTTCAGAAGCACATCTTATGACAGTTCCACCAACCCAATCACAGACTGACTCGGCATGCCAAGCATTAATGAAACCCCATTCAGTACAAATACCAGCCAATGTCAAATAGTGCAAGTTCATAAAACTCAGACAATGAGCAGCAAATTACCAATGAAGTTTCTTGCATGTACCTGCTGATTTAATGATCACCTCACTTTTCAGTGTTCAATCAACTTCCCCAAGAAGACATGTGCTGCAACTGTATGTTTCTACCTGCAATTTTCATGCAAATCCTGAAACCTCAAATTTACGTCTCCCATGAAATTGAAAACCAAACAATGTATGGGTCAGCTATTCTCAAGGTCTGCAAGGTGTAATTAATTTTAGTAATTTAGCCCAAGTCAAGGGTGTTTACATTCTTACATTTAATGGATGAAAGGGAGGTTGCTTGCTTATAGGAGACAAAAAAGCTTTTGATGAACTATTTATAGTAATTTCAAGGGATTAATACACTCATTGCTCAAAAATTTTACTATGAACAAAGAATAAATTAGGTTAAAAAAATTATACCCTCAAATTACAGAAACTTTGAACTGTATCTAAAACAAAAATATTAAACCCATCAAACCAATAGCTTTTATTTATCACCCACCATTTTGAAATATTGGCCCTAATACATATTTTAAAATATGATGAATCATAAGATTTGAGATATTCCTAGTCAATCCAGATGCAAAATTTTCAAAATCATTGATGAATTCATTGCTTACATATCATTTCAGCACTGTAATAATCACTAGGTATTGAAGGCCACTTGTCAGAATGCTTTCTAAACAGGGGGAGCATGCTTGAATTCTATGCTCCAAACAGCATCATAAGTCAGCAGTAAGTGTTAATAATTATCCTATCACTACTTCAACAGTACAGTTTTAGTAATCCAGCCCAAGCCAAAAGGCTTACATTATGGTGTCAGGTGAATTAAGAGAAAGAAAGTTGGTTGCTCACCAAATACTCAGAGCTGGAATAACTGTGCATTGAATTTTTTTAGGATTTATCTTTTAAAAATCATACCTTAATAGCATTAGTTTTATATTCTACCAAATAGTAAAGCACAATTCAGTCCAGTTGAACTTATGGACCATGTGAAAGGATTCATAGAATTCTGACACTTATAAAACAATTGAACATATAAAATAATTCCATTTAGATAACTGAAGAGCAACCTTGAATTCTTGAAGTTTTTTTTAATTAATTTGTGACAAAAACAGTTTTCTCAAATAAGATCCACTGAATCCATCATCTTTATAAATGCAAACACTTTATTGTTTAATTTGACAATTCTTGTCCAAACTTTAAATTCTGAAGTCATCATTCCTTTGATAGACCAGATCTCAAAACTAACAACTTTTCTGATCGACTTGCTTTAATGTGAACTGATTTAGCATCAGAATGTCATAACCTGAACACCTGTGACATTTACAGACACTTGCTACCTGGCCAATGGACATTTAGATCAAAACACCTGAACCTCCCAAAACCACAATTGTATGTAACGGATCACATATTATTTAGCATAATTTTATCATTTCAAATGTCCTAATGTTGCCATTACAACATTACAGCTATGATGCAGCCTAAAACTACACGGTGTTTTAGGTGCCCATTTGAGAACCACCTCTGGTCCAAAATTTTCAATGATTCAACAAACCTCATGCTTGGAAGGTGCTGGGTTACGGAGTTCAACCTACACTAATTCAGGCTCTTTACTTTCTGGTGTATTGATAAATGACATTCAAACACAACATTTTGGCCAATTGATGATCTCTTTAGTTCAGGGTAAGATGGTTGAGTTTGCAATCTCCCCTGAAAAAATAGAATATTTCTACAACTTAGGTAACCTAACAGTGTCCTTTTCTCTGCGAATGCCAGTGTGTAAAGCATAACATAAACCAAAGTAGCAAGTCTTAGCCCCATTGCCTATTCTATGCCTTCATACTTTAGGAAAATAACTTTAACCACTTAAATAATGCTAGACGAAGGAGTGCTTTAGCCTTACACTCAACACGAGTCCTACTTTGACACCAAATTTTCTAGCAACTCAGCATTTTGTTACATGACTAGCATCATGGGGAGGAGAAATAGAAATTTCAACTTGCTTATGACTAACTAGGCTAGACTCAGCTTTGTACAATTCAGCTTCAGAGATTTATGGCAATAGTTTGTATATCAGTTTCATTTTACCCATTCCATCAAGTCTCATAGGCCATACATTAGATTTATGATGCATATTCGCACACAAAAATCTCACAAAATAGCCTTTATTGTACTGAGCTTAATTTATTTACATATTTATAGTAAAATAAGTATCCACACTTACAAATTTGACTATTAGTTGCAATACTGAATTAGACTTAGATTAGAAGTTGCCATTTTACACTAACTACACAAGATGTTTGAACCTCTGAACTGAGTTTTTCCTGTTTTTTACAGTTTTCATACTTTTAGGTCTGGCCTTAAAAATACACAAGAAATAAACCAAAACATTGCATTTAATTTTCATCTCAGTTAATCAACCTCCAACAGAAGCACATTTCATGTAACTTTCTTAGCATGCTTATATTAGCTGATTACAAATTAGAACATAGAAGCCAACTCAAATGTATTTTGACCTAAAGATCATTATAAAGCAACTTACACCTGCTATGGTCTCACTTTCATATTTACATTTAAGACATCTTGTCCCAATCCAATCTTAATTACCCTTCCAGAATGCAATAAAGTTCAAAAAATCTCAGTGTTAGGAGTCCTAAACTGATAATTGAAGAATATTGCAGGAGCATTTCTGTGCATTCCTCACTTGTATGAAAAGTGACCTTGGTTTTGAATGAAACATCAACAAATAATAAACTATACTAGTTTGTTTCTCTTCTTCTACTAGAAGAATGCTGGGTGCCATAAGGTTAAAATTAGTATTTTTTTTCTTAGATGTTAAAATATAAATAGAAGTGATATAACCCAAAATAGTTCTAGATATTGGCCCACATGACATCAAAGAAATTTTTAACCAGTACTTTTTAAAACTAGTGTGTACATGTTACCAGCAACCACTAAATAATATTTCTAACATTTCAACATTTTGTCAACTAAATTAACACTAAGTTTTTTTATAAAAATATTTAAAATGTCTCAGAACCTCACACAGTAATTCCAACTGTCAATTGCTTCAAATGTTTATTCAATTAAAGATAAACATAAAAGCAGAAATATAATGCATATACACTACTCAGAACAAAAATTCATACGAAGTTTAGACAATTGGCATCCATAATTTGTTTCACCGAAAATACCGCAGGTAATGCTCAACACATATCTGCTAATCGTAATTCTCAATTTTGAAAACCGGCTAATCTCGATATATGTATTCACGTACATAACAAATGCAGCGTTAACCTGTTCTTGCCGAAGCAGCATCACTCCGGTTGGCAACGAAATCTCAATGTAGGGTCAGCGCACAGAAAAGCGTCAATGAAGAACATAAAATGGCAGAACTTCGAAAAACTATGTTGGAACGTTTCGCACAGTATATAATAAAATAATCGAAGGTCAAACATATGCAACCGTATTACAAAAGAACATGCCAATAGAGCCACCACGGGAGGCGAGACGATTGTCACTGAGCGAACAGCGCTTTCAAGTCGGTCACTCAGGTGAACCCCTGGCAACTTCTAATGCATACTTTCGAGTTATTAAGTCATACATTTCACTAAATTCAGTTTGACAGGTACTTAAAACATTAACCACTTGCTTCAGTAATAAAATCATCATAAAATAAACTTACAAATTGCAAAAAACTCTTACTTTTTGCTCAAATATATAACCGATTGTCTCTCTGTGTTGACTGGGCAGCCATTCCGCGGCGAGCACTGAGAACTAGACTCTAGCCTCGCACAAGCTACCAATAATGGCAAATCACTGCTAAAAAAAAATATTAATCTTACTCTGACAGATCATTGCCAGTGAAAAATATTCGTAAAAATTAATTTCTACTACCTATTGCAAATTATTTTATTCACTACCGTTTTTTAAGTTTGAAAATATTAATGGCGTTTTAGGCTTTTCTAACCATGCAATGACAAAAGAAATTATCATAATACAAGAAGATATAAAAAATTCTTTAAAAAATTATTTTTTCTTCAAGAAGGTAATTTGTGAATACAAATTACAATATATAGATATATTTCGGATGTAAACATCCAATGTTTAACGTTTTCTATGAAACTAATGCTGCTGACGTCTGTACTGAATAACCTCATGATTAAATTTTAAAGTAGTTTTATAAGAAAATCTTCCATATTCTTCTATGAGTAAATAAGTAAATACGTAGACTATTCTGTTGAGTGTGAATAAACTTTAACTATTAAATCCCCTTAACTTTTTGTTAACTGGCTGTAGAGAAAAAATATTAAAAACAGTGTTAATTAAAGTTACGGATAAAATTCCAATTCATCGTATCCTAGGGAGATAAAACAAAAAGTCCTAAAAAAGGAATACTTATTTTTTGTCAAAAAATCATTTTCAATGACTTAATTAAGTAGAAAAGAACACGGTTAAAAAAAGTAAAGAAGAATTGCAGCAATTAAATTGAAAACAACGGTATTAATAATATTTAGCATTATATTTAAAATACCTGCAACAAATAGACAAAAAATGCCTCTAAAGATGTCCTAATAATTTAAAAATCTCATATCTACAAGGTGGAACACGTACAAACAACTAATGACATCTGACTTGAAGCAAAGATTTACCTCTTTGGATATGGATAAGGAGGATGTATTGAATTATAGAAGCGAGTGATAAAGGTTATAATGAATTGCACGGTGAGAATTGATCGTATTGAACATAATATGTGGGTAAGGCGTATTTTTTAATGGTAATGGAATTTGA
>VOMN01036915.1:0-13566 GCA_014899125.1 Orchestia grillus
AAGCCAGCAGTACAGGGTACATACTAAGTTCATAACAAACCTACATTCGAGTTTATGGTGATTGTTTAATTCAACCTAAACCGAAATTTCTAAGTAAGTGATTCTAACAAAGTTTCACCAAAGAAAAATTCGAGTTCCTTCAAAGGTAAAAGTCTACATTCATTTTGCAGTAAATTAGCATCAAACACAGTAAAGTTACTGTAAAGAAATCAATCTTTTCGTATCACAGGCTCAATTTAATTTCGCAGGAAATTGAATACAAGCCTTTCCAATACAACCACAGGAAGACGCTCTCATTTTGGTACGCGGAGGCGCACGTCGAGTTTAAGTTTGTTGTTGGAGTTTGACTCCTGCCATGTGCACCACACACGATCAGAACGACAGTCGCATGGCAAACGTAGATGTGAATTCTCCAATTGACAATTCTAGAACAAAATGCATGCATGGAAGAATTATATCACCATCTTCTTGACTGCAATACACTCCGATTCTGAGATCACTGTTTTCTCACAGTCGCCCGGGCATTCGTCGTCAAAGTTGAGAGAGAACTGGAGGCTGCCAGAGGCGATGTGGAAACCGTTTCAAGAGTGAATGTCGTGTGCACGGGAAGTAATCGACTACTGAAGTAATATTTCAATTATTTGGAAGTAAGTTGACCTTTACAGGGCTAGAGGTGCTGGATATTTCGCAGTGTGCGTGGTCCGTAGTGCGGTATTTGTATCATGGTTTTATAAAGAGCCACACTAAAGATCCTGCTAGATTGGATATACAATTTTTATTATAGGTATATCATGTAACACAAGATTCAAAAAAGGAAGAATTAAAAAAATTAGTGTTAGAGAATAAGTAACATCTTTACGTAACGACATTTCAATCCTGGTAACTATTAAATTTAAAATAAGAATTCGCTCAAGTGTTGACATAAGAGTTCACGATGTCCAGTCATCTGAAGAATTCTCATACTGACCAGTCCGTTTCCTAAAGCTTCGCATTTCAAGCCAAACCCAAAACAAAATCAACTACCTCTAACTATCTCGGCGTCACTGAAAACCTTCATTAATTATTACGCTATAACGATTCAAATGCTTTTGCATTAAACTATTTTCATGGCTCCATTCATGCAATTTCCCGACAACTAATTCATGCAAATTTTCCAATGGTTTGACTGCCGTTACCAATATTTTGTGTGGAGCACACCAGTGGCGACTCTACAGGGCGAGCTGAGAGCGCACCGCTACAGCACCATCTGCCGACCTCAACTTCTCACCATCTGGGACGCCAGGCTAGCGGACCGTAGCATAGTGACGTCATCAACGACGATGGTAAAAACAGCGAACGCAACCTCGCGCTACAACAGCAGCGTCCAAAATGCGAAATTTTATAGGGAGAAGCGCACGGCATCTACGAGCTTGAACTTAAACCCTTTACCGTCTGCAAGAATTTCAATATCTACTTTCATAAGGATGCAGCTAGTTTTCGTAAAACACTAATTTCAGTTTTTGACTAAAGGTAAACGCAGCCTTATCACCAGAACAATATTCATAAAGATTAACCCTGGAAGGAAGCAAGTCGAAAATTCTCTTCCAGCAGAAGTCCAGTGTCTCGAGACGAAGACGAGAACTTTTCGTTCAATTACTCTTGTGCTTATTCTGGTTGCATCAAAAACCCTAACAAATGTCTACGTACGGAGAGACAAGTCTGAAACGGTGTCGCGTGTGACGACGGTCGGGCGATTAAGTTACGGGCCATTATTGAGGTGCCGTCAGAACATGGCCACCATCATTGTAGTTAACACGTTGACTCCGATTCTCCACACAGGTAAAATTACATGCCACCAAGTACCTCTACTGTGAATTCAAAAATAAAGGAATTTGGTTTCACAAATTTGGTTACTCTATTAATTTTCTTTCTAATCAGAACTAGCTTATTCGATTGATGAACACAAATTAGAAGAAAACTCGAAAACTTTTATTTATACATCATAGTGCTTTGGTTACAATAGGTTAGGTTAGATGATCGCGTGTACCATATATGACCCACTTCGGAGTCAACGTGTTAAAAAAAGGATGACTCGATCGATGCCTAAATACTCAAAAGTACTTCATGTCAAACGATAGCATCAACAACGCGTACTCTGCCAAAATCCTTCGAAAGGACATTTCCATTGCATCCCAAAAGTGAGCATAATTTGGAGCAGCAGAAAATTTTACTGTACTGTCGTAATGAGTTCAAATTAACTGCAAAAATAAATCTTAGCTTGTTCAGTTAGTTAGATCAGCCACGAAAGGTTCTAACAAACTACACTTCAAATCATTCGGTATGGCAGCTTTTCATTATCCATTAACATGCCTGATCAACAGGCACGCGTGTCCTACTCCAGAAATCTCCGCATTTCTATGGAAATGGCACCTAATAACCATCACTCTTCACAGAAAATCCCGGCCTGTGACCCTGAAGTACGGCGACCAGTCCCAGCATCTCTGCAGAGCATCCGTCTGAACCGAGCGGGGCTGTTGTGGCCGGCCAAATTAGCACTGCATTGCGGACGTGGCGGCTGTCATTCCCAACAGTGCCAGCAGCATGTGGAGGTGACATCTTAGATCAACAGCAGCACCAGCAGTAACAAGAACAGCAGGTGTGACATAAGTAACAGGCCAGAACAAACAGGTTTAATAACATCCGTAAAAGAGCCATAAAAACGGTAGCAATAACATCAGCAGCAGGATGACACAAACAGTAGGGCTAACATCTGCAGCAAAGCACAAACTGCACCAACGCCCACATCATGAGCAGGACAGTGTAGACGGTAATATCTTCAACATTAGTATTTTCTGTCAAAATAAAGGCAGAACGCCGCAGCGACTCCAACGACACCAGCATCAATAACATCACTGGTAATAGCAATGGCATCAGTACCAACGTTAGCAAAATTATCAGCAATATCAACATCAACGCCAATACCAGGAACCAGCAAGCACAACAAGATGATCATCACCATCACGTCCACAGACGCATCACCACCACCTCCTGTCGAGGTGAGCTTGCTGTACAGACTTCAATACAGGAGGTGTGTGGGAGCTGCAGTCGAGACGCCTGCAAGCTGCAGTCACTGCGCCCGACAGCCACACGAGATGTGCGAGTCATTTCAGTACATATTGTGGCTCGTCTCAACGCTTTAAAGCCCATTTTGTTCCATAAACGAATTCGGAATGTTGCTTTTATTGCTAGTTGAACTCATCCTTCAACTTGTTTGGTCCTATGAGTCCTCAATGGAATATAAGAATTTTTAATGCATTATTAACGCTTTTCATCTATATAAAAGTCGTATTTATGTACGTTTACGCGTATTTGACTATACCGAGCCTTGACAGTGAAAGTTGAAGTGCTTTTACAATTAAAGGATCTTCATCATTAAAAAATAGCGATCTCTCTGTGTATGGCCATTTGATCGCTCTGCCCGCTTCAGAAAAGGAACTATATTGTACGAAACAATATCGAAAAGCAGGAGTTAGGGAATGAGTATAGTAAAGGTTCCCCCCTTCAGTATATGTAGTCTGCCACTCAACTAAAACAATCATCCCAGCGAAAATCAGATTAAGATTTAAGATTCTAATTTTTTTTTTTTTAAGCAATAAAAATTGCGTCTTTAACGATTTGGTTGCAGGTAGGGGGCTCAAAAAAAATTAATTCAAGTGGCATCAGCTCGATGCACACAATCACTTCCAGTCAACAAGCGAAAGCATCTCAAAGAAGGCAAATTCTCAGCAAGCGAAGCAAAATAGGAAGGAAGACTCCTGCGCAATAGGTCAGTTTATTGCAGTCGAGCATTCCCTTCCCACCCAAGAGATACATGTGTATGAGAAATGAACAAGACATAGCATCTAACCCTCAAAAGATTACAGCAATATGTGCAACTGTAATTACGGTAAGTGGATAGGGATACAAAGAGCTAATTTCACATGATATATTAAGACAAACAGGGACAATTAGCTCGCCAGCAGAAGGCGTCGTCCTCTAAAGGAGCGCTGAGTCCCTAAAATGGGTTGAGGAACTTAATCTGCAGCGCACCTATTTTTCTCTTAATACGGGAAGCTGAAATTCATAGCATCATTAAACATTGCACCTTACCAACGAGAGCAAATCGGTGATGGGTGCAGCGAAAATTCGAGTTATGTGTGAAAGTATGGCCCCCGAAATCAAAGGCGCTCTACAGTCTGAGAAATTTCAAGCCCCAGTCTACATGCGCCACATTCGTTACCTGATGTTAAAAATGGAATATAAGTAAATTTAAGTAGTGTTAAAGTGATACTAAAGTTATACTAACGTGTGACTTAAGAGTAACACAACGTCGTGAAGTGTTAAGTGTGTAGTGATTACTCACGCTGACTCATACACTTTATTTATCGATACTTTCATGTTTTAATTTTAAGGCTATAATTTTACTAATTGAAAAACCGAATGTTGTATATTTTTTAAGTAACTTATTTTTGGAATAAACAATTTTCTTTCTTTTTTTTCTTTCCTTATAGCAGAGCCTCTGCACACCGACATCGCTGGTTGACGGCGACCACTTCATCTTTGCACCGTTGGATGATGAAATTTAAGATTTGGGTTTTTGGCTAAGAGGGTTTGCGAGCTAGAGTTAAGTGTATTTAATACCAGCTTTATCAAAATCAATGAAGAACGGTTTCGACGCTAACGTAAACATTTCTTAACAGGCTAAATCTTGAGTAAATAGTAACAAACAAACAACGTTACTTTACTCACGAGCTGCAGCAGGATGAAACGCGTCTGTAACCATTTATCATGATATGCGATGATGCCATCACAACATGACCTCCTTAGCCTTCCTGAACTATTCTTTGAGAGAAAATAGAGCTATGTATTCCATGAAACAATGTTAGTTTTTTCTTGATAGAGCGTAATTTTTCTCGCCCGCTAATATCACAATGGGAGAGCGACCGCTCCCGTTACCTTCTTGCAACGTCGCCTTGTGATCACAACAATAAAAACCGAAATTATACCCAACTTTCCGGCGCAAACAGGTCAATTTGTGAATTTTATCACCAACAGATTAGCAGTATAACAGGGATGTAAGGTAAAGAATTTTTTTGCCATTGTAGATTAATTTATCAATTTAAAACTTCAAGAATATTTTTAGCAACAGTATACAACAGTTTATAGGTGCTTCCACTGTAAGATAAAAAAATAACTTTAACATCAAAAAAAGAAAAGAGTATTTTTCTGAGAACTGGGCTCTCATAAGTTTTGTTTCAAACATGAGACCTCAAATGGAGAGTCCCATTATATTCACCAAAAGAAAACTTGAAGAGAATACCAGTGGTATTTTTCATGTTGCTCTAGCGAATAAAATATGACGTCTCAGCTTTTCCCCACGACCGTAAACGAACAAAATTTTAGCCCCACAAAGCCATGTCGGATGCAATTTGGACGACCATTTCTCAACCCATTTTAGGAACAATGAGAAAGAGAAAAATACCACCGGAAAACGCAAGTACTGGAACGACACACGATCTCAAAACGGACTCTGTGGAGCGATTCATCATTGCGTTTCAAAAAGTACGAACCTGATGAAAAATTCTACTACCGGAAACATATGTAGTGGAGAAGTGGCGTAGTTGTCAGTGTGCGGTTAGAACCAATTAAAACTACGCAGCAAAATAGGGTCGGCTGCCAATAACAGCTCGTGAAGTCTCTCCCTCAAGTAACGGGCAAGGAGCTCTTCGCGCTGACTTTCATTCTGAGAATCTCATTTGGCTCTTTTCCGCCGTTCGGTTTGAGTTTGGAAAGTCGGGTAAACAGGAAGTTAATAATAAAGCAATTAGATGAAATTGTTGTCGTTCAGCACGTTTAGAGGAGGCGTGGAACAGAAGCCATGGAAGGCGATTATAAAAGTTTCAAATTGTGTATGCTCATTCGTGTTATTTGCGAGTACTACGAACATAGATAAATAAGTAGAGTTTGTTGAAGTTTTCCGATCGTATTTTTTAAGCAATTCTAACCTGTAACCACGAAATCTAGAAACTTACGTCTGTCGAAAAAATCAAACGTTCTGTTCCTTAAACAATAGCTCTATCGATGCCACGGCTGAACGTACACACTGTTGCATGAATTTACACAAACAAACAAGTTTTTTAGTGCGTGTGAACTTTGCATAAACGTTTTTAAAGAAAATAACTAACTTTAAAATGTAAATTATTTACCGAGACTCTAATTCCTCGGATCGCTCTCACGTATTCTCGGACGCATTTGATATTTGATAACAATGACGTTTGTTTGTTCGTAAAATTTATTTCAGGTAATTATTATGCCAGAAAAATTACAAATTGAGTAAGCAATTACTTTTGCAGCTTACAGTGATTACTTTAAACACATGCAGTTTCAGGTCACACATGTAGTAGGGCAGACAAACCGGTTACGCAGGCAGACGAGTCATGATGAAAACTCCGTCTCATCGCACGGGACTTCGCCAGAAAAAATGGCATCAAGACTCATACAAAAGAAGATGGATAGTTCGATTCGTAAAAAATAATGGTAGTAGATGGTGTTATTGATGCATGGAAGTAGATGGTGCTATTGATGCATGGAAGTAAATAGGTTGCACATGTTAAGGATTGATGTAAAACGAACTAATGGAAATGACAATTTGTAATAATACACTGAATATAAATTCATATCAACAGAAGTTTAGCGCCTGTGGTCTGTATCGAGCTGTTTGCAGATGTGCGACAGAGAAATAAGAAATAATATACTCATATTTTCGAAATAAAACGCATGAAATGTGAGTAAATTTTATTTGCATTCCCTCCTCTACAAATCTGTTGCTGGAAGTTATTAACGGTTACGTACAATCTACACCAAGCACAAGGTTGCGTCGTCAATTAGGGATTCAAACGTTGTATGTTGATAGACACTTATCCATCTTCAATGAAATGATCCATTAAATTTTTAGACAGAGATTCTGCCTCTAAGACAGCGTATTTGAATGTCAAATACTAGTCCAGGGTACAATTGTGGAAAATTAAAAAGCGTATTTAGGTAAGATACCAACTTAGCGCTATGAAAGATACCGTTGTGTGAAAGACTACGAAATTTGGTGCATAAAGAGGACTAGTAAAGTTCAGGCAGCTCATAGGCCTCTTAAATAAATGAATTTAATTTTTACGGTCAGTTCAACAGCACACAAAGGTATTCAGATCATTAAGAGTACATGTCCAGTGCACTGAAATAGCTTTGGTTCAGTAGACATGCAACATACGTCGATATATAAAACGCTATAAACATACAATTTTATAGCCATCTGAAAGCAACTCCATACAGACGCGTAAATATGACAGGTATAAATGATTTAAAAATATACGATTTGTTTAATTTGGTATGCAAGTTTAGAGGAAAATTAGCTTCAAATGTCAATAGAATAAACTACCAACACAAACTTTCATACTGTAGAATACTTCGCTGAAGATCGTCCCGAAATTTATCGGCCCATATTTTGGAAGTGCATCAATATGCCAATTCGATTCTATAATTCAAATTACGACCCAAAAAGTTTGTAAATATATGTCTTTGTGACTGAAATAGCTAGAGAACTGCCCAAAGCTGTGACTAAAAAACTGCAGATTCAAGCAGTGGAACGGCCGCAGGAACCAACGAACTCGAACAGTTTAAGACTAGACGCGAAAAACTACACTTATTTGTAGAACTACTACAGCCGTATGTTAGCTCTTGCAGATTTACTTTAAACTTAACATGGGCTTAAATTGAGTGCACCACGCGCTCTGGGCTTTTAAAAAGGAAGTCACAATTTATCCTTGAATCCTATATTTTCCGACCCTAAAAGCTTGGCCTATCCAATGATCTAGCCGACCATTACCTGGTAGAGTTAAGCGATTATACTAAATACATTAGTTCACCAAAACTTTATATACCTACAGTAATCTGATTATTGTAGGACAGTCTTCTCCGTACTCGTACACACGTCACTTCATCAAGCTGACCTCATGCAAAGCGGCCTGTTTGGGAACCTCTATTTCCTACCTTGAATTCTGGCGAACGCACCCGAGACCGGTTAATTAATGGGCACTTGCCGTTACATGGCTACCTGACCATGGGGCAGTTTTGGGTCAGTGTGACTAGCCTAAAAACTAACTAGATGATGTTAGATAATCTGAATGGCGCGCAGTTGGTTGGAAGGTACCAGTAAATGCCGCTAAGTGGTCATGTACAGTAGGAGGAATATAGCAGCGCAACTGTGAAATATGGGTTACCTGAAGAACATTGATGCAAGTGGTTTTTGCAGCGAAAGAGAACTCAAGATTAGCAACTTTGGTGAGGTTGAAATGACGATCTTCGCAATCGCTGTATAAGTGAAGACATTTCCCTTACTCGTCTAAACCATCGAACGATGTTTAAACAGTTAAACAGAAAATTAAAGGAAATGTGATTGAAATGTAAAAAGAAGAATAAAAATAGAGGTACTTGAATCCTGGAGTAAAAACTAGCTCTGAATTTGAAGCAAAGTTCTTTCTGCTTGAAATGCGAGGAAGAAGCTCTTGCTCAGCAGCACGAGAATGTGATACCAAAATAAAAGAAGATACCATTACGTTTTTGAATATTATAGTTTTTACGCCAGAATGATTTCAAAGGAAGCCTCGTGTGAGTGTAGTTATACGCATAACTATTGAGATAGCGAGTTATTTGATGTTAAAATGCAAAAGTTTTCTGATTTGTTTAAAAATCTTGTAGTTGGTTTTTAGGTTAGTTTAACCCAAAACAAGTGAAAAAAATATTTCCAGAACCGACAGACTATCGTCAATCTTTCTTTCGCTTAATTCCCTATCTCCAATCTTTCTTTCAATCAATCCACACTTTTCGATCGTTCTTTTCAGTATACCCTATCTTGCTGATTCAATTTACTGCAAGAAGAAGTCGTGCTTCATTTTGTACAAACGACGCAAACAGTTTTCCGTAAAAATAATATAACCAGGCGCCGGTGTCGCTCAGCGCTTCTACTGGGCCACAGAATTATCAGACCGACAATGCGACGTGCAGCAACAATTTCAGAAGGCGTTGTCGATCCTGCGAACTCCGTTTGCTAACCAGATCACTGATCGACTGATGCAGAAGATAAATGGTCGCCCAATGATCTGAGACAAGTCGCTTAAAAATCGAGGTGAAGACTAGTCTATGATCCGGAACGTATCGGAGTTCGATCACGCTTGGTGAGCAGACCTGGTGGCAAAACTTGGAAATCTTTTCAGTGACTGCAAAAAAAACTGAGGTTAACTGAGCCCCTACAGTTGATTAACTTCAGGGCTTGATTAGCATTATTTTCAGCGTCTCGAATACTGGTTAAGTTAATTTGGCTCACGCGACTCAGGCCGACTTGACTGAGGGCCCACACCTCGCTCTTGCTGTTGGCAGGGTTTTCCCAACGTGACCCAGTTCGTGTGGGAAGCAAACATAATTACATAATACAGGGGTTCAAAAGACTTAAAATATGCCTTAAGCACTTCAATGTCGTCGACTGTTGGCAGGATTTTCCCAACGTGACCCAGTTCGTTTGGAAAGTAAACCTATTTACATAATTCAGGGGTTCAAAAGACATAAAATAGACCTTAAGCACTTCAATATCGTCGTGTTCAAACTAACTTTTGTACGTAACCTCGATTTTGCATGGAAATTATACCCTTTGACGATCACGGCACAGTATCATTTTCGCCTTTCTCTTCCGTTGTTTTTTTGACCCTTCGACATATCCCTGGATCGCTGCAGCGCACGCACAGCTTCTCATGCTGCGATTCATGTCACGGACTTACAATGAACTGCAGCCGCGGACTCGTGGCCAATGGACAAGCATCGAAGAACAACTTAGAGAAAATCATCCTAACCAATGCAAACATAAATCTACTTATGCCCCACCACATTCATTGTCGACTTCAATAAGCGATATGAAGAGGATATCGAAATAGATTATAAACCTAATATAACATAGCAAGCTCGTCGTTGTTAAATTACGATGCGAGGGGAAAAACCTCAGAGCCTCGATAGTCTTCCCAGCACTACCCTAATTATGCGCGGCCCAACTCCCACCACCCATGATCTCCACTTGCGTTCCCATTTTTGATCACTAATTCCCTATAATGTTCAGTGAAGACTACAACCTTCCCCCTGCAATGTTCACCTCTTTACTCACATTAAAATTCGAAATTCTATTAACGAAACGCACCGGTGATGAAGAAAAATCTTTCAGTTCCCGCACCTCTTTTGATGAACAAAAATTTTTTCAATGAATAACACGACGCGAAATGATACGACTGTGCAACTTCAGTCAAGTTGACGCCCTAGTGCGCCTCTTNGTAATTTTACCTGTGTGGAGAATCGGAGTCAACGTGTTAAATCAATTTGCATATTGATCAGGATGATCGAAGTACATCTGCGAACTTTTCTTACCACAGCGATTCATTTAAAAATAAATATATCGAAAGTATCACCTCTAACTTCGTTACACTCACCATGGAAAGCGTTTCCAGTTTCAAATTTTAAACTTTCATTATATTCTTCCACCACAAAATTAATCACAAGAAACGAAAAAATTAAAGTCCTAACCATCGAAATGACTACAACGTTGCACCTAATGAAACTCAATATTTTTTATTTGTATTCCTACAACTAGAATAATAAAAAACTACGCATGCCGGAGTGTTACATTTAAATTATACGTAGGCCGCGGTGCAACATTTACTTCCAATATCCCCCAGAGATGTCAAGTGCGAGCTAGAAGAAGCATCCTGCACAGCCTCCAACAGTCCCTGCCATCGCGCCTCCCTCCCCAGCCACCGTCCCCAGCCGCCGCCCCACAGACGCCAGGTATTTAGGTCAGCCAACCTCCGGCGCAGAGGGGGGAGAGATTCTCAAGCCTCGCCAGATCCGTCAGTTCGTAGAAGGCGGATGCTCCGCGACTGCGCCGATAGAGATTTTACTGATGGAATTGAACAAGCGAGCTCGCATCTCTTGGATCATTAGCTGTAACTGGCCAGTTCACCACTCGTGTGGGTGAGGACTCGATAAAAAACTTTACATACCATATTTGGATGATTGACGGAGGTTTTTCTTTCAGTAATTCTCACTAACTCGACTGCATAATACCAATCAATATGTTTCCCTGATTTCATTGAAAATGCTGCCTGAAAAATAAAAATTCGGAACGTATCTACTAGCTTTTTTCTCTCATGTCTTCACGAGTTGATACAGATCTTTGCAGTACGTTTTTAATATGTTCTGAGACAGGCTGTACGCTTCTTAATCATTTCCGCTGGTAGTTGTGATTAAACTTTCAGCGGTTCCCGAACCGGGGGTAAATAGCCCCACTGGGGTTAATTTAGCAGTGTTTTTGAGTTTATGAAGGGGGGACAGAAAATAGTTCAGGATTGTGTGAATCTAGAGAATATCTCAATACCAGCATTAGGATTGATGTTACTAAAAGTTTCAGTGGGTATTCTTCAAGTTGCATAGTAAGCCTATCATAATTTAGTAATAAAGTTGAACCGAGAAACAACAATCATTAAGTACCAATATACAGTAACGGTGATCATTGCCCTAAGCCGACTGCCTTGAAGGTGATCACTGCCCTACACCCAGAATCTCTCTTGATAGTTAGACTCGTGTTTCAGTGACAAGACCTTAATCTGCGTGATGTGCGAGTGTCATTTCCCAAAGAAATTATAATTGTAAACGTCTACACAAACACCAGCACCGCGCGTCATTGCCACTCGAATTGTTCGAGCAGAGGTGTCCCTAATCGATAGACATACAGACAGTCCATAAGTTCCATCCCGCATTCTACTCCACACTCTGCATGGTTTTCGCGGTATCGCTTCAGTGTAAGAATATTTTAATACACGATATCACACATGTTTTCGAAAATCACACGTGAGAATGATTCCGCGTTACACACCTCACGTTAAATCATAGGTTTTCTCTTAAAACTACTATTATGGAAGAGGGGCTTACAACTGTGCCGTTCTATTTAGGCTATCATCTCAGAGAAGCTCGTCAAAAACTCAATTTAAATGGAACCAAACGAGTGCAAAACGTTTTAATCGTCACCGTCCGCTACTCTGGAACAAGCGGATCTTGGAAATGCAAAACGGTGAAGGGAAAAAGAAAATGAACAGAATTCGAATGGGTTGTGCAAGGGTCGGTAGCGCTGTACGCACGCTTGTCCTCATTTCGAGGGAGGCGGGGGAGAAAAATATGAAAGACTAAGCCCCTCCACGTAGGGTATTATTAATTTTAGACGAGTTAACTCGTTTTTACATAATTTCTATTATTAACTTCAAATGAGTCATTTTATTAAAAAAACATTATTAACTTTAAACGGTTTAACTCGTTGTTACACAATTTTGGAGAAGTTAACTCGTTTTTACGCGACTCGTAATATTAAGTTTGGACAAGGGAACTCGTCAAATCTTCGATAAACAAAAAAATACTCGAGTTTATTCTCCTTTCCGAGACATCTTTCGGTCCGTAAACCTATTCTCGAATACACTCGGCCAACCGACACTCGTAAAAAGTCATCTGAAAATTGCCCAATTTCGTCAGATCACAGACAGGCACGGGGCTTAATCCTGTCCGTTAAGCCCCACTAACGACTTCAGCAACAAGCGATGTTCCCGACAGCATACTGACGAGAAAAGACACTATCAGGAAGCCTCTCCGAATGAAGTTCAGGAATTTTCCGCGGAGAACCAAATCCCCGTTATAGGACGACACTCTTTCGGTTCAACACATCCACCTTCGGAGATGACACGAGCGAACACATCTAGTTGTATAACATTACAAGAGCCCTAGCCATTACGTCTACAACGACGATTGTGCTCCAGGAAATATATGATAATTTCTAAAGTTGATAGATATGGCATCTCATATTTTCAATTTTTTTCATTAGATTTTAGATTTTAGCTTAAAAAGTCTTACAGAGTTTTACCACTTGGATAAAATTTGGAGATACTTTAGAAACCTCTACTGAGTCCAATATTTTACGGCTTTGAAAACCTCGCTTAAATAATGAAAGGCGTTGGCACAAATTTGTTAATGGATCTGAAACGTGAGAATGGCCAATAGTACACAGAATGGTCAATAGTATGTGTGTACTTGAAATAATCTATGCTATCTTAAAGTGTATATCAATATGGCCTATAATGCATCATTGGCCTCCAGTATATTATAATGCATATACAAATGGTTTATAGCCTGTCTAAGTATTAGTGGCCTACAGTAAATAAAATAACCAACAGTATACCCATAATATTTAAAAGACGTGCGGTAATCAGAACGGTGGTCGTATTTACATAGAGGGCAGAGGTATCGGTACATTGCCTCTTCGAAGATGCCCGGCAAGGTCGGCGATGCACAGCCGGACTAGGTCACAGAGCTACCGTGCAGGTTGGGTGGTGGGAGGGCCTTGAGGGTCAGGGAGTGGGGGCAGGTGTAGCGGTACTCTGAGTGCCGGGCAGTATCACTTGAGGGTATTAAGTCTTCCTC